>VMDO01006635.1:0-98349 GCA_007922755.1 Pedetes capensis
TGCCTGGCACAGAATCGGCAAGTGTTTCGATCTGCTGTACATAGGGTCGCTATGAGTCAGACTCGACTCGACGGCACCTAACAACAACAACAACAAGCCTCTAGAACTATGAAAGAATAAATCTCTGTTGATTTTAAGCCTCCTAGTTTGTGGCAGTTTGTTATGATATCAATGTTTGAAACAGCAAGAAACAATATTGTGTATTAGTTTCTTATTGCTGTTATAACAAATTACCACCCACTTAATGGCTTGAAGCATCATACATCTGTTATAGTTATGAATGTTCAAAGTCTAAAATAGATCATCAGGGCAGTAGCCAATCTGGATTTCTTGGAATCCATTTCCTTTCCATTTCCACTTCTAAATGCAACCAACAGTCTTTGGCTTGTAGCCCCTTCCTCCATCTTCAAAACTAGCCATGGGATAGATCTCTCCTCTCTGCCCTCTGCTTCTGCCCTTTTCTCTTCTCTCTGGCTAAGATACTGCTGATTCCCTCTTAGAGTGAGCCTTGTGATTGTATTGGGCCCACTCAGATAATGCAGAATTATCTCCTTAGGATCCTAGTCCATTTTTCTATGCTTTATCTTGAGATAGGGTCTCACTAAGTTACACAGGATGCCTCTGGCCTTAAACTTGAGTGCTTCCTGCCTCTGCCTCCCAAGTCACTACGATTAGAGCATGAGCCACCATGCCCAGCTTAGCCACATTTCTAAAACTTCTTAATGACCCTAAACATGCACAATCCAGGCCACTAGATCTAGAGCCCTGTGGCTTTCCAATACCAAGAGTTCTTTCTGATTTCATGCCATCTTCACTATGAATATGGAACGTGAGAATTAGAGGAAATAATAAAACAATCTTTGACTGTTCAAGCCCTCATTTCAGAAATGAGAATGCATTCCTGGTACAGGCAACACTGGAACTTGGAAGTGGTGCATAGTCCTCAATTCAGTCACAGGAACCAGGAAAAGTAATGATGACAAAATCATAGGATGTCAGAGATTTTTAATGAGTCTCAATTGTTAGGAAACTCCTCCTTAAATTGCATTGGCATCCAATTCCAATTTAGCTTTCTGTTCTTCCAACACTATTTTGGCTAATGCAAGTCAGAAGGAAGAACATGATAAAAAGAAAGGTAAGCAGTATAATACGCTGTACAGACTTGGAATGGAATTTCAGCAGGGTTTTGTGATGGGGAAGCATTCAGCCGAGTGAGTGGAATGAATAAGGAAACAGGGGTAGCTGATAGGACAGGATTAACAGTTACCAATTTACTAAAGAATCTAGACTTTGGTTTTTTTGAGACAGGGTCTTGCTATGTAGCCCAGGCTGGCCTTGAACTTGTGATCCTTCTGCCTCATTCTCCCCAGTGCTGAGAATACTGGTGTGTGCCTCCGTGCCCAGCTAAGAATTTGGACTTCTGACATCCAATAGACACATAGGACAGACTCAGAGCCTTGCCACTCAAAACCCAGTGTGGAAAGCAGGATCAGCATCACCTGTGGGCCTGTTAGAAGTGTTGATCTCCATTCTGTTACTATAGACCAAACTATAGATCAACCATAGTTTGTGTTTTCTAGAATCTCACATTAATAGCTAATACAACATATACATTTTTCTTAGCTGAGTGTTTTGCTATATTGCCCAGAGTAACCTTGAACTCATAGACTCAAGTGATCTTCCTGCCTCAGCCTCCTGAGTAGTTGGGACTACCAGCCTATGCCACCCTATCTAGATTGTATACATTTTGCATGGATTCACTCTGAATATTTTGAGATTCATATATATTTTGTGTACAAGTGGTTCTCTCTTTTTCATTACCAAGTAAATTTCCATTACATGAATACACTTGAGTTTTTTCTTTCACCTAATGATTATCAGTGGGTTGTGCTATGGTTCAGCTATAGTTTAAGTGTCCCTCCAGGCTTCATGTGTTGAAATTTAATCCCCACTGTGAGGTATTAAGAGGGTGAAAATAGCCAGGTGGGTGGCAACATACCTGTAATCCCAGGGACTCAGGAGGCAGAGGTAGGAGGATCACAAGTTTGAGACCAGAAGCAGCCTGCATAATTTAGCAAGACTGTCCATCAGAATGAAAAAAAAAAAAAAAAAAAAAAGGCCGGGGTCCCTGTTTAGTGCTAGAGTACTTTCAAAGTATGTGCAAGGCCCTGGGCTCAGTCCCCCTAAGTACAGCAGAAAAGACGGGGGGGGGGGGGCTGGAAACTTAATTTGACTATGCTGTTTAGAGATGGGGCCTCTGGGAACTGATTAGATTTAGATAAAGTCATTAGGAGGAACCCTCATAATTAAATCTTGTTGGCTTTGTAAGAAGAGAGACCAGAGAATACACGTGCACTTGTTCCCAGTCTCTTGCCATGTGATGCTCTGAGCTGCCTTGGGTCTCTGCCAGAATGAAGACCATCACCAGGTGATGCCCCTAGAACTTGTGCCTCCAGAACCATGAGCCAAAATAAACCTTTTCTGTACAAAGTAGTCTATCACAGGTATTTCATTATACTAATGAAAAGCGGACTGATACAGATTGTTTATAATTTCTGGCTAATACAAATAAAGCCAGTGTGAACATTCATGTAGATGAATTTGTATGGATATATGGTTTCATTTCTGTTGGGTAAAAGATATGCTAGTGAGCTCCAGTAGCAGATCACTGGGGTAAACCCATGCTATCCATGCAGAGAAGTGCACATCCTTTAAAAAATAGCTCTGGCATGTTATAAAGCCTTGATAGGAACAGACCACTTGACCATAGGAGAGTAAACCACCGTGTACATTTCCTGTCATGACCCTCAAATCAGGAAGCCAGACAGACCCAAGAGCAGTCCATCACAAGACATAAATGGCTCCTCCAGGACCACCCATGAGGGGCCAGTGGGCACAAATAAGCTGCCCAAGTCAGTAAGTCAGGCCCTTGTAACCCTGCCATGTTGGACCAAGGCTTTCCCCTTAGTCTTCACCTATGGATATAGAGGGTCTCAAACAACTTCCTGAAAAGGGAAGAGAGAAAATCTCAAGCTTAGGTTACAGGTGAGTCAGCTTTTATGTGAAGCGCCATGAGAAAACACTGAGCATGTGCATTGCAGCCACATTCAGAGGCGGCCCTGGAAGTATGTTTCAGGAAAGATCTTCCTAATGTGTAGAACTGTGAGCAAAGCATGTGGTCATCCGCTTTGTGCAGAGGTGGCCTGAGAAGAGAAGACATACAGAGTCCTCAGCAGTGGCCAAGGGCTTGGCCATTGAGCTGGAGTCTAGAATGCAAAGAATTGACTGAAAGATGGGAGACAAAGTTACCTTCTATAGAGCCACGTGGGTGAACATAGGGCAGTGGGCACAAAGTGTGAAGATTTGCGTGTCAATGTTAACAGCCACCAGAACACATTTACAATAACGGGCAGACTCTCAGCCAGCTCCTGTTAGGCAGAATAGAACTGGTGCACTGGGTACCCGCTCAGCTGTGCTGTCAGAATCAGAAGTCGTGTGTAGGCCCCCTAGCAAGTACTTCCTCACCAAGCCTGATCCAGTTACTGCTCCTTCTGAGTGTTCATTTCATCAGCGAGAGACCAACACTTAGCCTCTGCTACAGCACTACCCCTTCAGGAGACCAGCTGGCCAGTTGGTGGCAAGCTGACTACATGAGGCCTCTTTGATCCTCCAAGGGCCAGCATGCCTCATGAGGAGAAGTCCCTAGTCTGAGAAAGGAAAACGTGTGAAAATACAACATATGACAACATGGGATATTACTAAGGTGGAACCCAAATGAAAATTCATAGTTCTCTATATATTTAAAACAAAAGAATCAAGGTGTGTGGGTGTAGCCTAGCAGTGGAGCATTCCCTTGCATGCCTAAGACCTTGGGTTTGATCCCCAGCACCACAGGATAAAGAAAAAAGCATTAAGAATCTAAACCAAAGCCAGGCACTATGGTACAGTAAAGGATCTGGGGTTCAAGGCTGGAAGCAGCCTGCACAACTTAATGAGATCCTGACTCAAAAAAAAAATTATTTTAGAAAAGGCCCCATTGTGGCTTAGTGGTGGAGCACTGCCTAGCATGTGCCAGGCCTGAGGCCTGGGTTTAAACCTCTATTATTGAAAGCAAACAAACAAACAAACAAGAAAGAAAGAAAGAAAGAAAGAAAGAAAGAAAGAAAGCAAGCAAGCAAGCAAGCAAGCAAGCAAAAAGAAAAAGAAAAGAAAAGAAAAAGGTAAAACCTTAATCAGTAAAAAACAGAAAAAAGCTGGTGGCATTTGCCTATAATCCTGGCACTTAGGAGGCTGAGGCAGGAGGATCACAAGTTTAAAGCTAGAGTCAGACTGTGTAACTTAGGGAGATCAAAATTAAAAAAAAAAAAAACACACAAAATGGGCTGGAGGGGCAGTTCAGTAGTAGAGCTCTTGCTCAGCACACTCTGGGTTCAACCCCCTAGTACTGCAAACAAAAAAAAAAGAAGAAAGAAAGAAAAAGGAAACAAAAAAGAAAAGAAAGAGAAAGAAAAAACACAAGGAGAGAAAGAAAGTACTAAATTTAAAATCAACTAATTTAATAAGGATGCCATTCCTGCCATCATTATCTGGGGATTAAAGAATGGCTGATGTATAGGCAGGAAATTCCATATTTACCAACCACAAAGGCCACACATGAAGAAATGGAAGATTTTTACCATCTCCTGTAGTCTGAAATTGATCAAACATACAATCAGGATGTACTGATAATTACTGGTGAATGGAACGCAAAAATTGGAAATAAAGAAGGTGGCTCAGTAGTTGGAAGATATGGCCCTGTTGATAGAAATGATGCTAGAGATCACATCATAGAATTTTGTCAGAGCAACAACTTTTTCATTGCAAATACATTTTTTCACCAACATAAATGGTGACTGTACATATAGAAGTCACCATATGGACATGCAGGTATCAAATTGACTACATATGTGGAAAGAGATGATGGAAAACTTCAATATCAGAAGTCAGAACAAGACCAGGTGCTGATTGTGGATCAGACCATCAATTGCTTATTTGTAGGCTGAAACTGTAACTGAAGAAAATTAGAAGATATGACCTTGAGTATATCCCAGCTGAGTTCAGAGACCATCTCAAGAACAGACCTGCTGCATTAGTCACTAAGACCAGACAAGGTGTGGCATGACATCAAAGACATCATTCATGAAGAAAGCAAAATTTATTTAAAAGATAGGGAAAAAGATAAGATCAAGTTACACTTCAAAAGAAACTGAAACTTGCCTTTGAATGATAAGTAGCTAAAGTAAAAGGAAGACATGACAAAACTTAAAGAATTAAGCAGAAGATTTCAAAGAGTAGCTCCAGAAGACAAAATCTAATATTATAATTACTTGTGCAAAGAGCTGGAGATGGGAAATCAAAGGGGAAGAACAAACTCTGTTTTTCTCTAACTTATAGAATTGACAAAATTCAAGCCTCGAGAACATTAGCAAAAGATTCTACTGGGAAAATGTTAAATGACCCAGGAAACATCAAAAGAAGATGGAAGGAACACACAGTCATTACATCAAAAAGAATTGGTGGATAATCAACCATTTCGAGGGGTTGCATATAATTAGGAACCAATGGTACTAAAGAAACAAACAGAAGCTGCTTTGAAGGCATTGGTGTAACATATGGCTCTAGGAATTGATGGAATACTAATAGAGATGTTTCAACAAAGAGATGCAGCACTACAGGTGGTCACTTGTTTATGCAAAGAGATTTGGGAAACAGCTACCTGGCCAACTGATGGAAGAGATCATATTTGTGCCTATTCCCAAGAATGGAGATTCAACCAAATGTGGAAATTATCAAACAATTATCATTAATATCATACATAAGTAAATTTTTGCTAAAGATCATTCAAACGTGACTGTAGCAATCAGGGAACTGCCAGAAAATCAAGCCAGATTCAGAAACGGACGTGTAACCAGGGACATTTCTGCTAACATCAGATGGATACTGACCAAAACAGAGAATCTGAGAATCATGTCTAAATTTTATTGACTATGCAAAGGCATTTGACTTTATGGATCACAAGTCATGGATAATATTGCAAAGAATGGGCATACCAAAATACTTAATTGTACTTATGAAGAATATGTCCATGGACCATGAAGCTGTCATTGGAAATGACCAAGGAAACACTGCTTGGTTTAAAGTCAGAAAAGGTGTGTATCAGGACTGTATCCTTTCACTGTACCTCTTCAATCTCTATGCTGAGCAAATAATCCAAGAAACTGGACTTTATGAAGAAGAACATGGTAAAAGGATAGGACGAATATTCAACAACCTGCAATGTGCAGATGACATCTTGCTGAAAGTAAAGAGGATTTAAAACACTTGCTGATGAAGTTCAAAGAAAACAGCCTTCAGAACAGATTACATCTCAACATAAAGAAAACAAAAATCCTTGCAACTGGGTCAATATGCAACTTCATGATAAATGGAGAAATGATTGAGGCTGTCCAAGATTTTATTTTACTTGGTTCAATAGTCAACACCCATGGAAGAAGCAGTCAAGAAATCAAAAGGTACATTGTATTGGGGAAAGCTGTTACAAAAGACCTCTTTAAAGTGTTGAAAGTAAAGATGTCACATTGAAGATGAAGGTATGCCTGACTCATGCCATGGTATTTTCAGTGACATCATAAGCTTGTGAAAGCTGGACAGTGAATAAGGGAGATGGGAGAAGAATTGATGTTTTTGAATTACAGTGCTGGAGATAAATATTGAATATACCATGAATATGCCAAAAGAACCAACAGATCTGTCCTAGAAGTGCGAACAGAATGCTCCTTGGAAGCAAAGATGGTTAGACTGTGTCTTATGTACTTTGGACATGTTGACAGGAGGGACTAATCACTGGAGAAGGACATGATGTTTGGGAGAGTGGCAGGTCAGCGACAAAAAGAAGACCCTCAACTAGATGCATTGATACAGGCTGCAACAATGAGCCTACACATAAAGATCTTGTGCATGGCATCGTGTCAGGTAGTGTTTCATTCTGTTTTACATAGGGTCACTATGAGTCAGACCCAGTTTGATGGCATTTAACAACAACAAACATCTGGTCAGGAAAGAAATACAGGAGTGAACCCATGGCAATGGGTCCAGGTTGGATCACATACTGGCCTGCTAGAATGCTGGAACAGTTTTCCAAAGGTGCATCTGAAATGCCTGGTTGGAGAGCTCTCTGCATGGTTAGGACACCATCCTGCAAGATGCAACATATTTACTCAGTTAATGAGAGACTTTGGTATAGAGCTGTGTCCCCAGTAGGAATGACACATTGAGGTGTGAATCAAAGAGTGGAACCAACAGTTGATCCTCTCAGCATCAATGCCAGTGACCTACTGGAGATTTTGTGCTTCGCATCCCCAAAACTCTGGACTAGAGGTCCTGTTCCCAGCATGGACTTATCCCTGTCTCAAGACACAGCAAGGGTGTCAGTTACAAATGCCACCAGGAGGACTCTTGGTGCTTAGGAAACAGCAAGAAGGTAAAAGAGTCACCTTTGGCAGAGATAAATGTCCCCTCTTAGCAAGGAGCTGTGCATGCTTTTATATAATGGTGGCAGAAGCAAGTGATCCTGTGAGCACCTCCTGCTATGCCCTTGCCCCTTTGTGACTGTGAACAGACAGGTGCGGCAACCTCAGTCTGAGAAGAGAATCACTGCCACATGTTCAGACTCTTCAGGTACAAAGTTTCACATCACAGCACCGGTAAGCCTAGGTAGTAGTTGAGGGTGAGGGAATTTCAGATGGAAAGTAGATGAGGACCAACTATGGCTCCGAGATCAACCACAAGAAGAGAGGCTGCCATTCCTGCCACTAACCTTGCTCTCGTGTCCTGTAGGAAGAAATGCCCTTGAGAACTATGGAGGAGTTGTGCCCCAAACCTGTATCGAAATGTAGATGTATATTGTGAACCCTGGCAGCTATGAGGAGGTACTTCAGCACTTCCTGATAATTGGCTTTAGCACCAGAATTGCTTAACAGCTTTTATGCCCCTCCCTCAGATGGCCCAGGCCTAGAAGTCTAGGAAGCTGCTGCCCAGTCTTCTTCCCACTTCATTGCTTTGTCGTTTGTCAGCTCTCTCAGCATGCCTTGGCTCCCTCCCTCTTTCCTTTCACATGGCCCTTTCTTATGACAAAATGCTTGCACATTTAATTCTATCTTGACTTCTGCTTCTAGGAGGATGGGTACTAACACAATTTATAAATTAAACTAGGGAGAATCTTCCTGATGTTCAGTGTTCCTAACAAAAATAAAACATGACATAGTTTCCTATTTGTTGAAGGCCTCTGATGGGCTTTTAAACTTCTCTTCATAAAGGTCTTGAATATTTTATCAGGTGTAATCCCAGCGACGCAGGAGGTAGAAGCAGGAGGATCACAGGTTCAAGGACAGAGGTAGCCTGTGTAATTTAGTGAGACTCTGTCTCAAGATAAAAAGTAAAAAATGGGCTAGGGGTGCAACCTAGTGGTAGAGCACTTGAAAAGTATGTGTGAGGCCCTAGGTTCAACCACTAAGTACCACAAAAATGAATGAATTAATTAAAAAATTAGAGAGTCTTGCATGTTTTAAATTTATTCATTTGCTATTTCAAATGAGTCCTTTCTTCTATTATACCTAGTCATGGTGTATATATATGAGAGATATTGGTTTTTACATTTTTATCTGATCTGTCACAAACTTACTAAATATTTTATTATTAAGTAGTTTCATTGTTCTTGAGTTTCTTGGGTTTTCTAGTTATAATCATAATACTTGCAAGTAATAGTTATACTTCCAATTGCCTGCCTTGTCTAATTCTTAGCCAGTAAATTAAATACAATATTAAATAATAATCATGAGATTGGCTTTCCTTGACTTTTTCCTAACGCTTTGAGCTTTCTTCCATCAACCGCAGTATCAGCCAGACATGGTGGTACATACCTGTAAATCCCACTCTCAGGAGATAGGCAGGAGGATCTCAAGTTCCAGGCCATCCTGGGCTATATCACAAGATTCTGTCCCAAATAAAAAGTAAAATAAAATAAAAGATAAAATGATAAGTGAATAAATAAAAGTATTAGAATAATATATTCTTTTTTCTTCTTTTTGCAGCACTAGGGGCTTGAACCTAGGGCCTCACACATGCTAGGCAAGTGCTCTACCACTGAGATGTACCTCCAGCCCCTTTTTTATTTTTTATTTTGAGATAGAGTCTACTAAATTGTGCAGGTTGCCTCATGACTGGAATTTGCACTCATCCTGCTTCAGCCTCCAGAGCCTCTGGGATGACATGCGTGCACCACATTGCCCAGCTTTTAAATTTCTAGTGTACATGTGGGTGTTTTTCTGGTGATGGGGATCAAACCCAGGGCCTTGTGCATGCCAGGTAAGTGCTCTACCACTGAGCTATCACCTTAGCTTTTAAATTTGCTTTTTTAAAAAACTGGAGCTGGAAATTGAAACCAGAGCCTCACACATGCCAGGCAGGTGCTCTACCACTGAGGTATATCTCCAGTGAATAATATGCTTTTAAATGTGGTACAATTCCCCATGTGAGTGGGCTGCTTTTTACAGGTATAGCTCTTTGTCAGCTTAACCTAGTTCTTCTACAGAATTCAAGTCCTCCCCACCCTGGTACTTGGGAGTTGAACCCAGGGCCTCACACATACTTTGCAAGTGCTCTGCCACTGGGCTGTACCCTCAGCTCATTTCTTATTTTTTATTTTGAGTCAGGGGCTTGCTAAATTACACAGGATGCCTCTGGTCTCAAATGCAAGATTTTCTTGCCTCTGCCTCCCAAATTGCTGGGATTACAGCTGGGATCACAGGCGGCACCGCACCCAGCCCAGAGTTCGGTTTAAGCTTTTGTTTTTAACCTTTGTGGATTCATAAATTACCATATGTTATGCTAAGGCTTTTTTCTATTTAATCCAGTTTTTCAAGTTGATTTCTGCAGAATTGGTCTTGTTGTTGTTGTTAGGTGCCCTCAAGTTGTATCTGACTCATAGTGACCCTCATAGGGTTTTCACTGGCTGACTGTTTTGGGATTGCCTTGGGAGTGGGTTGCCATGTCCTTCTCCCATTTTTGTGGTGCTGGGAATCGAACTCGGGATCTCAGAGACTGCAGAGCAGCGCTCTACCAACTGAGCTAAATCCCGGCCCCAGAATTGGTCTAGTAAACCATTAAAACAGAAAACATTTTATGTTACTTATTAAAATCTATACATATTGTCACAATTTAAAAGTTAGTTTTTCCATATTTGAATTCTTTACTTTTTTCCTAAAATCAAATAGCTAATGATTTTTCTATTAAATTAATTTTTTAAACTTAATACTTCTGTTTTCTCAATGATTAAATATTTGGGTTTTTTCTTTACTAATTAACTATTTTGCTTCATTTTGTCTTGCTCAGTTCCCCTAATTTTTCAATTTGATTCTTAATTCTTTTTGTTTGGTTGGCTGGTTTATTGGTTGATTGGTTTGAGACAAGGTTTTGCTATATAGTCCAGACTGGCCTCAAATGCATGATCTTCCTGCCTCAGCTTCCTGAGTGCTGGTATAACTGGTGTGTACCACTACCTTTAGCTCCTTCCTCCCTCCCTCCCTCCCTTCCTCCCTCCCTCCCTCCATCCATCCCTCCCGCCCTCCTGCCCTTCTGTCCTCCCTCTCTCCTGCACTGTCATGCTCTCTCTCTCTTTCTTCTTTTCTTCCTTTTCAGTACTTTGGGGTTGAACCAAGGGCTTCGCACATATTTTGCAAGTCCTCTACCTCTGGGCTGCACCCCTAGCCCATTTTTTACTTTTTGTTTTGAGATAGGGTTTCACTAAGAGGCAGGCTGCCTCTGACTTTGAATCTGCAATTCTCTTGCATCTGTCTCCTGAGTTGCTGGGATTACAGCCTTGAGCCACCCGCCTGCCTCCCTCGTTTGTTTGTTCTTTTCTGCCTGCCTGTCCATCTGTCTGTCTGTCTGTCTGTCTGTCTGTCTGTCTTTCTCTCTCTCTCTCTTTCTTTCTTTCTTTCTTTTCCTTCCTTCTTTCCTTTCCTTTTTTTTGAACGTATTTAAAGCTATGAATTTTCTTCTGGCTGTTACCTTAGTAGTACCCCATGTTTTTATATGTTGTGTTTTAATTGTCTACAGTTTCAGTTAGTGTCTTCTCTTTGTTCTAAGAACTTTTAAAAATAGTTCTAAATTTCTACATAGAAGGGTCCTCTCCCAATCTTTATGAATTTCTCATACTACATTTTAATCAGAGAGTGCTACCTTTACTGTTTCTAGTGTTTGGACTTTGCTAAGGGTTTTCTTTGTGGCATAGCATTATTTGCAAGTGCCCATGGGCAATTGAATGGGAAGCATATTCTGTTTTAAGGATGTATACATGGATATATTATCAATCAGCTCTATCTTATCAATTATTTTACTAGGTTTTCTGCAATTCACTTACTTTTTTTTACTTACCTGATCACTGACAAACAGAAAGGTTAGATAACTGTACCAAGTCCTCATATTAAATGATAAAGTTCTCCAGTAAATGGCAGAATCTGAAGCCAGGCAGTCTAATTTCAAAAACTCAGTTCTTTGTGGCTGAAGATATGGCTCAATGGCAGAGTGCTTGACTGGCATATATGAGGCCCTGGGTGCAGTCCTGGCACCAAAAGAAAAGAATGTCAGATCTTTGCAGTTTGTTTGGTTGATTGGTTGGTTTTAGATGGGAGTCTTGTTATGTAGCTCAGTCTGACCTTGAATTTATAATCCTCCTGCCTCAGCCTCCAGAATGCTGGGATTACAGGTATGTATTACTAAGCCCAGCTCATAGAACCTTAATTGTTAACCATTATACTATCCTGGCTTTCATGGGTGTTTGACAGGTTTTTCTTTGTGTAATGTCACTTGGTGTCAAACCGTTCAACAAGTTGTTGTTGTTGTTGTTGTTGGGTGCCGTCGAGTCAGTATCCGACCCATAGCGACCCTCATAGGGTTTTCAATGGCTGACTGTGTTGGGATTGCCTTGGGAGTGGATTGCCAAGCCCTTCTCCCATTTTTGCGGTGCTGGGATGCTGGGAATTGAACTTGGGACCTCAGGGACTGCAGTGCAGTGCTCTACCCACTGAGCCAAATCCCAGACCGTTCAACAAGAGAAAGAGAAATATCCCAGGGGAATAACTTGAAACCAATAAAAAGGATTTTGAGGACATAGGAGATTATGAAGCGATTTAGGAAGGTATCCAGGAAGCCAGGCAGTTCTCCAAGGAGCCGAGGAGTTGAGTGAAATAGTAACATGACCAGAGAAAAAGGAACCATAAACTACATGGAAGTTTAGTCAAGGAGTTGCAAGGGCCAGTAACCAAGCAAGGGTATAGTGTAGTGGAGCGGGGGAATGTGGTTCAGTGTGGGATGGTGAATGGCTGGGTGAGAGAATGGGCGACAAGCTGCACTGTCATTCTGTGAGCGGGTTGTGATAGCAAAATCATTTCTTCTTTGCAGACCTTCCAACGTCTGGGGAGAAAGATATCAGCTAGAAAGCAGCTTCTGCCCAACAGACACTAGCAGGGTTAAGACAGAAATGAGGAAGGCCTGTGAAGGGGACGTGACAGCTCCTTGGTGGTGGAGAGCAGGGTAGTGAGAGCTCTCTGCTGTGGACTGTTCCAATTCCTGAGAAAGGAGGAGGAAGGCAGCACTGAAGTAGCCAGTCTGTTCACCTGCAGAAATGAGCCCACCGTAGGGAAACTTGGGGCACTTTGTCTAAAAGAGGACATGAACACACAGCAGTATCCAATAGAGGGACAGAATATGGGAAAAACTATTCCTTCTTAATTTTTTGCCCTCACAAGCAGAAAGAGCGTCTCTCTCTGTAAGTTAGAGAATAAGTTAGTTGCATAAGAGAAGGACTTTAATTAAGTACTTTGCTCACAAAGATGGTGAATGAAGGACTCCATCACTGAGCAGGGAGAGAAACGGAATCATTGTAAAATGATTTCCTGAGGTATCTGACAGCTTTGGAGTAGGTCCATTTGAGAGTTGCTTTTCTAGGCAAAGTCCACGTTTGGACCCTGGAAAAGGAATTCCAGATCTGCTCTTTCACTGGTTGCTTTTGTGCTTCCCATCATGGGAGAAGGAAAAGGAGAAGCTGTTTTCAGGAGAGGAAGGAAAGACATAGGATTGAGTGAGGCTGGGGGTGGGGGAAGGGAGGACAGTTGGCTCTGCCATATCAGGGCCCTCCTGATGGAAGTTGATGAACAAAGAGTAGATACTGCAAGCAGCAAATCCATATGTCCCCGATCTGTGAGTAAAGAGAAGGTAACTGGGCAAGTGGGAAATAATAGCATAGCCTTAGGTCTTTCCTTAAGGAAACTTCTTTCATAGGGCAAACAAAGGGAACTTGGGGAGTTCCAGCAAGTAAGTGGGAAAATGTAGCTTCTAGGGAAAGGGAGAGGCTGGAGTATAGCTTTGTTGGTAGAATGCCACTTTGCACTCTCTGAGGCCCTATGTTCTATCCCCAGAACCACAAAAATGAGAGAAGGACCTGGCAGCCTATTCCCAATACAATCCTTAAACAATCAGCCATTGAAAACCCTGTGAACAGCAGAGAAGCATTGATGTAGTGCCAGGCATGGCACAGTTTCAGGGTATGTTTTGTCTGTTGTACACAGGGTTGCTATGAGTCACACCTAACTAAATGGCATGTAACAACAGGGAAAGGGAGAGTTAGGCAACTCTGTTCTATGGGACAGTCATTCTGAAACTTGACAAAGCTACCGATAGCTAACAAAAGCCAGTTAAAACTCAGTAGCTGGGGATAAGGGTACATGCCTGTAGTCCCAGTACTTGGGAGGCTGACACATGAGGATTTCTTTCTCTTTTTTTTTTTTTTTGCGGTACTGGGGGTTGAACCCAGGGCCTCGCACCTGCATCTTTGCAAGTGCTGGACCACTGAGCTGTACCCCCAACCCATTTTTTTTTTTTTTTTTTTTTTACTTTTTGAGACAAGGTCTCGCTAAGTTACGCAGACTGCCTCTGGTCTTGAACTTGCAATCCTCCTGCCTCCGCCTCCCAAGCTGCTGGGATTACAGGAGTGCGCCACCGTGCCTGGCATAGGCATGAGGATTTCTTGAGCTCAGGAGTCTGAGAGCAGCCTGGGCAACACTAAGACCTCATCTCAAAAATAAACAAACAAACAAACTCAGTAGCCGAGAAAAAGACCATATTCCATACCATCCCTATAGAAACAAGTTGAGTTCATTGAACTTACTGTAGTGAGGAGGAACTGGTCATGGGATATCTCAGCAAGAGGGAGTTGGGAGGGGCTTATTAGTCTGGGCTAGCATACGTTAATCTAAGAAGGAATTGCTGATCATTTTTTGTAACAGCACTATAGCATTTATTATATTTGATTAAAATCATTGTTCTGTTGGTCTTCTCCATGTCTGATCGAAAGTATCATTTATAGCTGGGTGTGGTTGCCCACACCATTAATCCCAGCAACTAGGGAGACTGAGGCAGGGAGATTACAAATTCGAGACCATGTATCTTAACAAGAGTCTGTCTCCAAATAAAGAAGTAAAATATGGGCTGGGGGTGCAGTCCAGTGGTGGAGCACTTCCAAAATACGTACAAGGCCCTGTATGCAACCCCCAGCTTCCACAGATCGATAGATAGATAGATCGATAGATAGACAGATAGATAATGAAAGCATCATTTATCATAGTCTTCATGTTAATAGAGTTTCTTAAGCCCCAATTGGAGTAAAGGGTGCTATTTAGGGAAAGTAATTTGATTGTCTAGAAAACCATAAAAAAAGCCTCCATAGCACTGTAGCTCCAGAGGCACACTCCGTGAAAAATTCAACCAAGACAGAGGAAAATTGTAACTATGACTTGTATGGCAATAAGAGGCTACTCAGAGTTGCTCAGTATCTGAGGTGAACCTTCCCTCGGGTACCCAAGTAGCTACTTCCTGCTCTTGCACAGAAGCTTTCCCTGTGAAAAGACTTAGAGACCTGGGAGAAGCAGAAGGGCCCTGGGGAGACCACAGCCCAATTGTACCCACTGTGAGATGCCCTGCACTTCTGCCTTCTGTGGCTGCTTTGACATAGAACACCTTGAGGAGTTTAGCTTTGAGTTAGAAGTAGTTTTTCTGTTAGGCCCATGAAGTTGGAAACTATACTTTTCAGTATAAATTTCCCTTTGTTCCTAAGAATCTAAGATTCTAAAATGTTCAGTGGACCCTGTAAAGTGTGTGTGTGTGTGTGTGTGTGTGTATGCGCGCGCATGTGTGTGTGAACTCTAATTTCTTTCTTCTTTTACGAGAAGCCTTTTTTTAGGCGTAGGGCACAGGAACAGGAGGTGGGACACACCCAACAGCTGTAGAAGCAGGAAACATCGACTATAAAACAGAAGTAAAAAAACATGAAAACTTAGAGCATTTGTACACATTTTCTTCCAACTAACCTCAGGAATGAAGATGCTTTGGTGCAGCATGTCCAGAGTGATTTAAAGGGTTTTATCCCTGAAAATTTATTGTTTCTATGGGAAGCAGACGGCTGAGGGTTAGCTCAGTTGCACTCTGTGCAACTCTCTGCACTCTGTGCTGCTCTGTGCACTCTGAAGCCCTGGGTTCGATCCCCAGCAGCGCAAAAGCAGGAGAAGGACCTGTAAACCCATTCCTGAAACAATTCGGAAATAATCAGCCATTGAAAATCCTATGAATAGCAGAGAAGCATTGACATAGTGCCCGGTATGGCACAGTGTGAGGGAGTGTTTCATTCTGTTGTATATAAGGTCACTATGAGTTAGACCTGACTCAACAACCCCTAATAACAACAACAAGCTGGAAATGGTATCTACAGCATCTTTTACAAGTATTAAGAGCTAAGTTCCAGGGGGCAGAGGGGAATTCAAAGGAATCAAGTTCACTTCAAGCTAGAGATGGGCCCTGTAGAGGAATTGGCCAGGGCTTGGCAAAGGTCATCTTGAATTAACTATTTTTTTTTTTTTTTTTTTTTTTTTTTGCCGTACTGGGGGTTGAACTCAGGGCCTCGAACTTGCATGCTTTCCAAGTGCTGTACCACTGAGCTGCACCCTCAGCCCACTTTTTTTACTTTTTGGGATAGCGTCTCGCTAAATTACCCAGACTGCCCCTGGTCTTGAACTTGCGATTGTCTTGCCTTCGGGCCTCCCGAGTTGCTGAGATTACAGGTGTGCACCAGTGTGCCCAGCTTGAATTAACTATTGATTAGGAGGTTGAGAACTAAAAAATATAAAGCAGAGCATAGTTGTACATGTCAATAATCCCAGCACTCGGGAGCTGGAGCCAGGAGGACTGAAAGTTGGAGGCCAGCCTGGGTTACATAGTGACATTGTGTCAACAAAAATAAAAACAAACAAGAAAGAACTGAAAAATACAGTCTTTGAGTAATGTGAAAAACAAAACCTGTCCCTATTTTTCATAATTTGCATGGCTATGTATAGCTAAATGGGCTTCGTGCTATATTATTTGTGCATCTCTTCTAGGGATGCAGGATTTTAACTCCGTGATAGGCTGCCTGCCCTGCAAGGGGAGAATGAGTCATAGCCAGTTTTCAGCGGAGAGATGACTTCTCTTTTAGGAAGATGAAACCTAGAGAAATGGAAACTTAGTCCACAGGAGGCTAAATTTCTATTTCTATTCTGAGCAGTATTTTGAGATTGTATTTGAAATAATGCAGATATGTTTGATTGTTAGAGGAACATGATCTCTACATATTTGAAGGTAAGGACTATAATCTGTAAATGAGTCAGATGTACTGTGTAAATCACACTATCTATTCTTTTTTTTTTAAACTTTGTTTTTTAGAATAGTTTTCAGTCACAGTAAAATTGAGAGGGAGGTACAGAGATTTCTCACATATCTCCTGTCCCCACACATGCATTGTCGTTGTTGTTAGGCGCCATTGAGTCATATCTGACTCATATTGACCCTCATAGGGTTTTCAATGGCTGATTGTTTCGGGATTGCCTCGGGAGTGGATTGCCACATCCTTTTCCCATTTTTGCGGTGCTGGAACTCGAACTTGGGACCTCAGAGACTGCAGAGCGGCGCTCTACCAACTGAGCTAAATCCCAGCCCCCCCCATGCATAGCCTCCCTTATTGTCAAATTAGTCATTTACTATGACTGAGGAAACTTCATTGGCACACTATTATCCCCTGAAGTCTGTAGTTTACTTTAGGTTCACTCTTGGTCTATGGGTCTGGAGAAGTGTCTAATATTAGACATGTATCCACTGTTATAGTGCCCACAGAATATTTTCCCTGCCCTAAAAATTCTCTGGGCTTTCCCTATTCATCCTCCTCTCCACCCTCTGAAACCACTGATCTTTTCTCTGTTTTGCCTTTTACAGAGTATCATTTAATTGGAATCACATAGTGTATAGCATTTTCATTTTGGCACTCCTGTATTGTTTCTGTACTCATCACTCTCCTTGTCTTCCTTGGTCCAGATTTCTCAAAGTATAGTGTTTGGACTATTTCCATTATAATTACATGAACATTGCTAAAAACATTAATTCCCATATTTGATTGATCTAAATAAAATATCTGTGTGAGAAATCTAGGACTCTATAGACACACGTTCCAGATTCTTCTTATTCCTGCTATAGCCTGAGCACTCCAACAGAGTCGCAACTGTGCTGCCTATTCATAAAAGGTGACATGACATAATCTTTAAAAAGAAGCTGGCAGTGACAAGAATAGAAGAAAATCCCAAGTGGAATGCTAAAGGCTTCAAAGTCTTACCTATTATTCAGAGCCAGTACCTAAATTTTGTTTCTGTTGCCAACTGTGGAGTCTTTAATTTTACTGACATTGTAGGAACTAGTGATTTTCTCTAGACTTTCATTCTGTCTTTCTGGAGAATCCTGGAAACACCTATTTATTATTTGCCACAAAACGAAGCCAGAGGCTTCTTAGCTGGGGGGCTGTGAAATCTTTCAGAAGGCAGTTTAGCTAGACAATACCTTTCTGCAACCATCTCCATAGGATCTCTTTTGAATTTTCAGTTCTACCTTCTCCAACTACAGATGATCCTCAACCTAGGATGATTTGGCTTCCAATTTTTCCATTTTATGATGGTACAAGTGCAATACATGTTCAGAAGAAATGACACTTGAATTTTGAATGTAGATCTTTCAGGGGCTAGCAACATGCTATACAATATTCCCTTGCAGGGCTGGCCAGGGACAGTGAGCCCCAGCTCCCAATCCACCCCGTGATAATGAAGGATAACAGCCTTAGCAACAAGGTGCTGTGTTGCTAAGCTATGATACTGGGTAGTTTCAGAGTATTAAGTATATTTTTGACAGTATTTTCATCTTAACAAGTTTATTGGACCAGATGCAGTGACTCATGCCTATAATCCTAGCAACTTGGGAGGTGGAAGCAGGAGGATAGCAGGTTTGAGGCCAGAGGCAGCCTGCATAACTAAGCAAGACCCTATCCCAAGACAAAAAAGAAAAAATGGGCTAGGGCTGCAATCCAGTGGTAGGGTACTTGCAAAGTATGTGCAAGGCCCTGAGTTTAACCCCCAACTACAGACTGGGTAGGGGGGAATGGTTTTATTGGGACATAACCTCATTGTGTCAGGGAGCACCTGTATTGCATAGATTCTTCACTAATATTTCATTCAGAGTGAGAATTAAAGTTTGGAAACTATGGACCAGACTACTGTGTAGCCTGATGAGGCCTGTAATTGAAAACTGTGATGCACCTGATGGGCAACAGAGAGCTGATCATAGCCCCAGTAAGTGAACAGTTGCTGCTTGCCTCACATGTAGGCCAAGCCCAACCACCTGTGTTCCTCCATCTTTCCAACTTTCACTATCTCCTTTCCTTCCCTCCACATGCTCTATTTCATTACTAATCTCCTGTCAAAGCCAAACTGATACTTTGTCTTGCTTTCAGTGTAATTACTCACATCACATTCAATTACCAGCAACAAAACCAAACCACTGTGCTCTCTTAGAAAAAATAGCCAAAATAGTCTGCGGAAGCTGAGGGAAGAGGATCACACTCAGCTAGGCCAGCTTGGGCTACATAGTGAGACTGTGTTTCAAATAAAAGGAAATAAAACTCTCAAAAAAACAGGGTCATCCTGTCTGGTTATGGCCTTCAAAATAATAAACTCTGAAAAATTTCTGCTGAACCTGGAGTCTATAAACTGTTATCCCTGAGTCTTTTTTTTTTTCTTTCTCTTTTGAATCAAGGTCTCAGTTTGATTCGCCCCAGCCTCCTTAGTGCTGGGATTATAGGCATGTACCCCTTGATGATTTTGCCTTTCTTTCTTTAAAAATAAAGTCACTTTTTTTTGGGGGGGGGTTGTCATTGTTGATTTTGGTTTTTTGTTTTTCTTTTTGTTTTTTTGATGCAAGGTCTCACTATGTAGCCCACACTGGCCTTGAACTCGCAATTCTTCTGCTTCCAGGGTGCTGGGATTATAGGTGTGTACAATTATACCCAGCTTCTCTTTTCTCTCCCTTTCTCACTCTCTCTTTTCTTTTTGTCTTTTCTTTTTTTCCCTTTTTCTTTTCTTTTCTTTTCTTTTCTTTTCTTTTTTTTTGAGAAGCAAGACTTTAATGAAGAATAGTACATGTATGGACACGAATTAGTCATACTTTAAAACTATATTACAGAAAACACTTTACTGAATTTTTTTTCTAAAAAAGACAATCTTTAAGGATGTCTGAGAGAGATGGCAAACCCAACATAGTACAAAAGGAGAAGGGAATGTTGAGTTCCTGTGTAAGACACTAACACAGCAGACTGGGGAATTAGGGTGGAGCAACAGTTCACAAACAATGGAATCAGGCATTTCCATTCAATCAGAACCCACACCCGAGTACCAGGGGTTGAACTCAGGGCTTCATGCATACTAGGCAAGTGCTCTACCACTGAGCGGCACACCCAGACCTTTTATTTTTTTTTATCTTGAGGCAGGGTCTTGCTAAATTATCCAGCCTGCTTCTGGCCTTGAAATTGTGATCATCCTGCCTCCACCTGCCCAGTTGCTGGGATTATTGCCTTGTGCCACCAGGCCCCATGAGCCATATTTCTTATGGGCAATTTTCACAATTTTGTCTCACATTGAATTTCAAATAGTCAAACCCATCATTCTTGTATTTCAGTTAGTGATAGCTATTTTGAGGCTGGGGGTTACCTCAGTTGGTAGAGTGCTTGCTCTGCACTCTCTGAAGCCCTGTGTTTGAACCCCAGCACCACAAATATGGGACAAGGACCTGGCAGCCCACTCCTGAAATAATTGAGAAACAATCAGCCATTGAAATCCCTATAAATAACAAGGAATGTTATATATATAACATCATATATATATATATATATATATATCGGCCATTGAAATCCCTATAAATCCTATAATCCCTATAAATAACAAGGAATGTTATATATATATATAACATATATATATAACATATAACATATATAACATATATATATTATATATATAATATAATGTTATATATAACATTATATATTATATATATATATTATATATATAATATATATATGTTATATATAACATTATATATTATATATATAATATATATATATATAATATATATATATATAATGTTATATATATAACATATATATATAAAATAACCACACAATGCCTGGTGTGGCACAGTGTTGGAGACTGTTTCTTTCTGTTGTAAATAGGATCATCATGAGTTGGACCTGACTCCAGCGCACCTAACAACAAACAACATAGCTATTTTATTTAAAATATCATGAAAATTGTTTATGTGCCAATCCCCTCCAGTACAGTTTTAGAGGATTTCAAGGAACTGAAGTCATGAAGTCATGTAGAGAACTGAATTAGAAAATGGCTCGGATTGGATATTATATGAACCTCAGATGAACTTTGCTATAGTGTTCAGGTTTTAGAGCCAATATATTTGGATTTTAGTCTTACCTCTGTCAATTATGTAATAGCCATATGACTTTCCTAGTAGCCATACCACTGTGGCATCCGATCCCATCAGGTACCACCCTGGCATCTGATCCCATCAGATCTCAGAAGCTAAGCAGCGTTGAGCCTGGTTAGTCCTTTGATGGGAGACTGCCTGGAAACACTAGGTGCTGGAGGCTTGGGAGAAGGACCTGGCAATCCACTCCCAAAACATAATCAGCTATTGAAAACTCTATGAATAGCAGAGAAGCACTAACAATACTGGTCTGCCTGTTGTATATACAGTTGCTATGAGTCAGACACCAACTTAATGGTACCTAACAATGAGAACGTAGGACTTTGGGCAAGGGATTTATCTTTTATGGCCTACTGTCCTCATTTCTAATATAGAAATATGTATCTCGCAGGAGTACATAGGGTCACTATGAGTTGGACCCAATTCAACAACACCTAACAACAACATTGAGCAGGATTCATTAATTTTTTTTTTCCAGTGCTGGGGATCAAACCCAGGGCCTTACACATGCTAGGAAAGCCTTCTACCTCTGAGCTATATCCATAACAGAATTCATTAAAATAAGTGCCCCACTAACTTGATGAGTTGCAGTTATAATGACATTTACAGTAGGAATATTAGTCCTTAGTGGATCAATCAGGATTTTTAGTTGCAAGGACAAGAAACTGCCCCTCTTCTTAAAGCAGAAACAGTACTTCTGACTACGAGAAGAAAAACACACAGCAGTGCTTTTGGCTCCTGCTTGTAAATTCACTGGGAGATGGGTCAGTCTAATTTAAAAACTACATAGCCTGAGGCATAGCTGAAATCATGAACTGGTTCCGTGAGGATACCACTATAGCTTTATCTTGGGTAAAGGTGATTCTGTTGCTTCTGCATACTGGAGGTTATTTCTGCTGCCACTTTAACCTCTGATTGGTTTAGCCTAGGCCACATGCTTCCATCTCAGTTGCAAAGCAGATTGGAAAAAGGAGTGTCTGAGTCTGGCACCACCTTAATGCCACCTGCAATCCCAGCTCATGAGGGTGAGGCAGGAGGATTGTGAGAGGCCAGAGGCAGCTCACAACTTAGCAAGAACCTGTCTCAAAAAGTAAACAAATGGGCTGAGGGTGCAGCTCAGTGGTCCAGCACTTACAGAGCATGCAAGTGTGAGGCCCTGGGTTTAACCTCCAGTACCACAACAAACAAACAAACAAACAAACAATGAAAAAGAGGCTAGGGCTGCAGCTCAGTGATGGAGTGCTTGCCTAACATGTGTGAAGCCCATGGTTCAATCCTCCAGTACTGGCAGGAGAGGGAGAGTAACTGGTGTTTGCAGCCACACCTTCAGAGGGAGGTATGCTCTGTCTAGCACTTAGATTTGTGGGATGGGGAATCCCCCCAATACAGGAAAGGATTGAAATGCTGGGCAGCCAAAAATATACAAGTGCTTATGACACTTCCTCAAGTGCCTCAAGTTTTGGATATTGGTTTAATTATTATCTTTCTCCCCCACATGTCTGGCAGTTTGCCGCACTGTGGGGGTTTGTGTGTTGCCATGAGGCTGAAAACTATGCCACTAGTATCTCAGATACCAGCAGGGCTACCCACGGTGGACAGGCTTCAGCTGAGCTTCCAGATTAAGATGACTAGGGAGGAGGAACCAGCAAACCACTCCCGAAACAATTAGCCATTGAAAACCCTATGAATAGCAAAGAAATACTGTAAGATATAGTGCTAGAAAATGAGCCCCCCAGGTTGGAAGGCACTCAAAAGACTACTGGAGAAGAGTTGTCTCCTCAAAGTAGAGTCTACCATGATGACAGAAATGGAGTAAAGCCCCAGGGTGCTCAACTTGCTGATGTGGCATGACTCAAAATGAGGAGAAACAACTGTAAACATCCATTAATAATTGGAACATGGAATATATGTAGTATGAATCTAGGAAAATTAGAAATTGTTAAAAGAGAAATGGACTGCATAAACATTGACATTCTAGGCATCAGTGAGCTAAAATGGACTGGCATAGGCCATTTTGAGTCAAATAATCATATGGTCTACTATGCTGGGAATGACAAACTAAAGAGAAATGGGTTGCATTCATCATCAAAAAGGACATCTCAAGATCCGTCCTGAAATACAATGTTGTCAGTGATAGTGTTGTCACCTACAAGGAAGGCTAGTTAATATGATTATTATTCAAATTTATGCATCCACCACTAAGGCCACAAATGAAGAAAGGGAAGACTTCTATCAGCTTCTGCAATCTGAAATAGATCAAACATGCAATCAAGACATACTGATAATCACTGGTGACTGGAATGCAAAGGTTGGAAACAAAGAAGAAGGCTCAGTAGTTGGAAAATATGGTCTTGGTGACAGAAACCAAGCTGGAGATTGCATGATAGAATTTTGTCAGACCAATGAGCTTTTCATTGCAAATACATTTTTTCAACATCATAAATGGAGACTATACACATGGACTTCACCAGACAGAACATACAGGAATCAAATTGACTACATATGTGGAAAGAGACAATGGAAAAGCTCTGTACAAAATGTCAAAACAAGACCAGGTGCTGACTGTGGATCAGAACAACTTCTCATATGCAAGTTCAAACTGAAGCTGAAGAAAATTAGAATAAATATCGGAGAGCCACGGTATGACCTTGAGTATATCCCACCTGAGTTCAGAGACCACCTCAAAAATATGTTTAATGCATTAGACACAAATGATAGGAGACCAGAAGAGTTGTGGCATGACATAAAAGATATCATTCAAGAAGGAAGCAAAAAGTTCTTAAAAAGACAAGAATAAAAGAAAAGACCAAATTACATGTCAAAAGAGATGCTAGAACTTGCCCTTGAATATGGAGCAGCTAAAGTAAAAGGGAGACATGATGAAGTTAAGGAACTAAACAGAAGATTTCAGAAGGCAGCTCGAGAAGACAAAAACAAATATTGTAATGACATGTGCAAGGAACTGGAGGCAGAAAACCAAAAGGGAAGAACATGCTCTCTGTTTCTCAAACTTAAGGAAGTGAAGAAAAAATTCAAGCCTCGAGGGGCAGTAGTGAAAGATTCTACAGGGAAAATATTAAATGATGCAGGAAACATCAAAAGAAGATGGGAAGAATACACAGAGGCATTATACAAGAAAGAATTGGTAGATGACCAACCATTCCAAGAGGTTGTATATGAAGAGGAACCAATGGTATTGAAGGACGAAGTGGAAACTGCCTTGAAAGAACTGGCAAAACACAAGGCTCCAGGAATTGCTGGGATGACAATAGAGATGTTTCAACAAACAGATGCATCAGTGGAGGTGTTAACATGTTTATGCCAACAGATTTGGAAAACAGCTACTTGGCCAACTGACTGGAAGAGATCCATATTTGTGCCTATTCCCAAGAAAGGAGATACAACTGAATGTACAAGCTATCGGACAATATCATTAATATCACACACAAGCAAAATTTTACTAAAAATTATTCAAAAGTGACTGCACCAGTATATACACAGGCAATTACCAGAAAATCAAGTGGGATTCAGAAGAGGGCAGGGAACCAGGGACATCATTGCTGATGTCAGGTGGATATTAGCCAAAAGTAGAGAATATCAGAAAGATGTCTATCTATGTTTTATTGATTATGCAAAGGCATTTGACTGTGTGGAACATAATAAATTATGGATAACACTTCAGAAAATGGGAATACCAGAGCACCTAATTGTACTCATGAGAAATCTGTGCATGAACCAGGAGGCAGTTGTTCGAATAGGACAAGGAAACACTGCATGGTTTAAAGTTGAGAAAGGTGTGCGTCAGGGCTGTATACTTTCACCCTATCTCTTCAATTTATATGCTGAGCAAATAATCTGAGAAGCTGGACTTTATGAGGAAGAATGCGGCATCAGGATTGGAGGATGACTTATTAACAACCTGCGTTATGCAGACAACTCAACTCTGCTTGCTGAAAGTGAAGAAGATTTAAAACATTTACTGATGAAGATCAAAGATCATAGCCTTCAATATGGGTTGCAACTAAACATCAACAAAACAAAAATCCTTACGACTGGCTCAGTACATAACTTCACAATAAATGGAGAAAAGATTGAGGTTGTCCAAGATTTTGCTTTGCTTGGGTCTATAATCAACACCTGTGGAAGCAGCAGTCAAGAAATCCAAAGACGCATTGCTCTAGGAAAAGCTGTGGCAAATGATCTCTTTAGAGTATTGAAAAGCAAAGATGTCACATTGAAGACGAAGGTGCATCTGACTCATGCCATGGTATTTTCAGTGGCATCATATGGTTGTGAAAGCTGGACATTGAACAAGGGAGACAGGAGAAGAATTGATGCTTTTGAATTGTGGTGCTGGTGACATCTATTGAATATACCATGGACTGCCAAAAGAACCAACAAATCTGTCCTAGAAGAAGTGCAACCAGAGTGCTCCTCAGAAACAAGAATGGCCAGACTGCGTCTTACATATTTCGGACATGTAGTCAGGAGAGATCAATCCCTGGAGAAGGACATCATGTTTGGGAGAGTATCAGGTCAACACAAAAGAGGAAAACCCTCCACCAGATGGATTGACACAGTGTCTGCAACAATGGGCTTAAATATAAATAAGATTGTTTGCCTGGCACAGAATTGGCAAGTGTTTTGATCTGCTGTACATAGGGTTGCTATGAGTCGGACTCGACTTGACAGCACCTAACAACAACAACATTATCTTTCTCATACATCCCACATCTTGTCTGTCTCATCTGTCAGGTTCACCTTAAAAATACATCCAGAACATGACCAACCCCTTTTGTGCTCCACCACTACCAGCCTAGATCAAGTCTGCACTGTTTCTCACCTGAATCCTTGAACTGCCTCCTGCCTTGTCTGCTGGCTTCCTATTTGGCGCCTTGCAGTCCCCCTTCAACACAGCAGAGTAGGTCTCCTTTATAAATCATCAGACCAGATCATACCTCTGCTCCAAGTCCTCCATACCTTCCCATTGCACTAAGAATGGGTTCTAAAGTTATCACAATGCCTTGTCAGGTCCTGCATGATCTTTTTCCATTATTCCTCTTCACCCCCAATGATCTCTGTCATTTCAGCCTCTTATCTCTGTCATGATACCAGCATCTTTGTATCTCATTTTCCTTCTCATGGGAAGACTTGTCTCCTAAATTATTGTACAGTCACTCCTTTATTTCCTGCAGCTCTCTGCTCAAATGCCACCTTACCAGAGAGATCTTCTCTGACCCTGTATAAAACCATGACCTCCAGGACCCAACACTCTCCATCCTTTATTTTTTCTCTATAGTACATTGATCACCACCTGACACTGTGTACATTTAATTGTTAAACTGTTTCTGTCTCCCATGTAGAATGTGAGCACTATGAAGAAAGGGATTTTGATTTGTATCCTCAATTTCTACATTGTAAGTATTTGCTGAGTGAATGAATGGTGACAGATTTTAATAACTATCATTTTATTTATTATTTAAATAGGTATAAAGTATGCACAAGATGGTATCCCTCCTTTACACCATTGCCAGGGTTTTATTTTTAGGACAGACGTTATGATGCCACTCACATGTGTACATTTTTCCTGTTGTTTTGAGTTCCAATCTTCCATTTGGGGTATGAGGGGGTGAGGAAGGAACATGATAAAGGAATGCATCATTTTAGTCCAGAGAATAAAATTGTTTTTTTAGGATGGGGAGTTCTGGTTTTATTTCTCTTTGAAAGTATTTTCACATGTATATATGTTGTTGTTGTTATTGTTGTTGGGTGCTGTCAAGTTGGGTCTGACTCCTAGTGACCCTATGTACAAGAGAATGGAACACTCCCCGACACTATGCCTTGCCTGGCACTATGTCAGTGCTTCTCTGCTATTCATAGGGTTTTTTATGGCTGATTGTTTTGGGATTGTTTCTAGGGTGGACTGCCAGGTCCTTCTCCCAAACCTATAGTACCTGGTATTCCCAGGTGGTCTCCCAATCCAAGGACTAAAGAGGCCCAACTCTGCTTAGGTTCTGACATCAGACAGGATCAGACTACATGTGGCTATAGACCCACACGTGTATATGCAAGCAAAATTAGGAAAATTATGTTTTCCTATTTAACTAAGATGGATGAAAAATGAGGAAGGAGTTTTCTTCTTTTGAGATATAGTCTTACTATGTAAGTAGATTATGCTGGCCTGAAAGTTATTATCCTTTTGCCTCTGCCTCCCAAGTGCTGGAATTACAGGTGTGTACCACCACACTCTGCTAAGGAAAAAAACTATACAAAGCAGTGAATGACTTTAAAAAAAAGGTGTTAAGAGACCATATTTTAAAACTAAATAATTTAAAAATACATAAATAATTAAAAATTTGGTGCTTTTGTGTTGTTAGGGAACCTGGTCTATTAATGCTGTTATTGAATCAGAATGCACAGGGTAATTAGGGACACTGTGAAAATATAAGCCTGCAGCCATAGCCCTGTGGCATCCGATCCCGTCAGATCTTGGAAGCTAAGCAGGGTCGGGCCTGGTTAGTACTTGGATGGGAGACTGCCAGGGAACACCAGATACTGTAGGCTTGGGAGAAGGACCTGGCAACCCCCTCCCAAAAATCAATCTGCCATTGAAAACCCTATGAATAGCAGAGAAGCACTGACAATAGTGTTTCCCCTGTTGTACAGAGGGTCGCTATGAGTCGGATACTGATTCGACGGCACATAACAACAACAAATGAAAATATAAAGGATTGTAGGATATGATAATGAGCTTGATGAAGAAGCAAACAACAGCTTTCCAACCACAACTGTGTGCAATACCAGTAGTAAGCAGTATTAGTCAATTTGAAAGCTTATGGTGCTCCTAATTCTCTGTGGGTATTATTACTACAGTGGGAGTGCAGTTGACCACACTCCCAAGTGCTTTATATGTCTGAAAACACTGAGCAAAAAGAGAAGGAAGCTGTTGGGATCCCCAGGGGGAGAGAGAATACCCCAAATATGGTTGACCATAGGAGCCCATCTAAGCCCACTCAGAGGACCAGTCTTTATCCTCCGGGGCTAGTGACCCTTACCCTCTATCCAGGTCATTTGCTCCCACTGAACCCTATGGGGCAAGATAGCAACTAGTCACCTTTGCCATACATCCTGGTATCTCACTCTTCCCCCTCCTGTAGAGTGGGCCAAGATGGCATCCAAGGTATAATAGCATCTAAAGCCCCCCTGGTGCCCAATTGGTCATTTCTGATCCAACCCTGTTCCCCTGATTGGCTGGCCATCAGGCCATATAAACTCCGGAGCTCAGAGTTCAGCAGCCATTCTGAACACCATCCAAGAGAAGCCCACTTGGACCTTGCAGTTCCTTAAGAGCCCAGGGCCCATTTACTCGCCTGCCTAGCCTAGCCTTCAGCCTTTCTCTGACCTGCCTTCATCATACTTAAACCCACCTTCCACCTCTATCCGACCCTGACCTCTAGGATGCCGGATATCCTACATAGACCAACAGCTTCAAGAGGCAAGACTCTGAGAGTGAAGCACTGAGCCTCTGAATTGGAGAAGCCTGCGAGCCGGAAGAGCAACGACACCTGAAAGTCTCTGCCCCGGTGGTAAAGACAGCAGCTGAGTGTTTCCCTTTCCAACTCCCCTTTTCCCTCTCCCTAATCCTCAGTCTCTTTCCCTCTCCTCTATAAACAAACCCTTGTCCTTTAATCCTGTGTGTGGCGCTCTGTTCTCTAGCCATAGCCTTGCCACCGGGTGCACTGTCAGGGAACCCACTTCCCTACTTCCATCCACAGCACAGAGGGAGAGAAATCTCAGAAAGAACCTGACAGGAAGCCAGTTGAGATGATGTATGTCGTAATCCCAGAATTCAAGAGGTAGAGGCAGTGGGATTATGAGTTCAAGGCCAGTTTGGGCTATATAGTGGACCCTGTCTCAAAAGGAGGAGGAGGAGGTAGAAGAAGAAATAGAGGAGGAGGCGGAGGAGGAGGAGGACAGGTGATTTTCTCCATTGGACATCAAAACACAAAAAAGCTAGAATAATTAATGTGATGGAATATCAGGAGGGAGGAAAAAATGACCAGTGGAATAGACTAGAAACTCCAGGAACGGATGCATGCTTTTATAGAAACATGGTATGAGACAAAATTTACATATGAAATATCAGGGAAAAGATGGGCTGACTATTCAATAAATGATCTTAGACTATTAATTTCCCATATGTCTGACAACTTTTTGTGCTGTGGGTGCTTCCATGTTGCTGTGATGCTGAAAGCTATGCCACCGGTATTTCAGATCTCAGCAGGGCCACAAATGGTGGACAGGTTTCTGCTGAACTTCCAGACTAAGATAGACTAGGGAGACGGAGAAGGATCCAGCAGCCCACTCTGGAAACAATTAGCCATTGAAAACCCTGTGAATAGCAGAGAAGTACTGTCAAATATAGTGCTGGAAAATGAGGCCCTACCTCCTCCCCCTGCCCCCAGGCTGGAAGCCATTCAAAAGACAACTGGGGAAGAGTTGCCTCCTCAAAGTACAGTTCACCTAAATGACAGGAATAGAGTAAAGCCCCTGGGACCTCTTTTTGCTGTTGTAGCAGGACTTAAAATGAGAAGAAACACAGTAGCTTCAACGAGCTCAAATATAAAAAGATTGTGTACATGGCACTGTGTTGGGTAGTGTTTTGTTCTGTTGTACATAGGGTTGCTATGAGTCGGACCTGATTCGCTGGCACCCAACAACAGACAATTAATTACTCATTTGGAAAAAAATGAAGTTGGGTCCCTTTTTAGTATAACACATGAGAATCAATTTCACAGGCTGGTGGGGAGTGGTGACTCACTGATAGAGTGCTTGCCTAGCGTGTATGAGGTGCTAGGTTCAATTCCCAACACTTTTTAAAAAAAATCAACTCCACACATATTAAGGACTTAATTTTTTAAATGGAATTTTTTTGTGTGTGTGTTTGTGTATTGTGCTAGGGATCAAACCCAGGGCTTTGTATAAGCATGTGCCTACCACTGAGCTACATCCCCAGCCCCCCAAATGGAAATTATTTTTAAATTTTTAAAATAAAATTTGAGAATGTCTTTGTAGTAGAGGAATTATTACAAAGAGACCAAAATGCAAAAACTGTAATGGAAAATAAAATATGATTGATAAATTCAATCATATTAAGATCAACAACTACTATTCCTTAAGAGATCTCATACAGAACCCTGGGAATACAGCTTGGTGGCAAAGTGCTTGCCTAGCATGTGTAAGTTTAATCCCCAGTGCCACTAAATAAATAAATAAATACATTCTCATTTTAAAAAAGGACTACAAATCACAAACTAGGAAAAGATGTTATAAAGACATACAAACCAGCAAAATTTTAGTATCCACAATATATAGAGATAACTTCTAAAAGCCAATAAGGAAAGTCAAATAATTTTATGAAAAAAATGGACACATTTCATGCAGAGGCATTTCACAGAAGAGGAACCACAATTAGGAAATAAACATTTGAAAAGATGCTCAACTTCATTTATAAAGAAGATGTAACCTATAACCATAATGAGATATGGTTTAATACCCAGCAGGCTGACATATATTTTCAAGCATATAACAGTCCTGCTAGGCATGGTAGTGAAAGGCTGTGATCCCAGCATTTGGGAGGCACAGGAGGATGTGAATCCGAGACCAGCTTGGGATGCTGGTCAGTGGTAAAGTACTTGCCTAACATGCATGAGGCCCTGGGTTCAACCCGTAGGTACTGAAAAAAAAATCATCAGATAATACAAAGTGTTTCCAAGCACTGTAGAAGAGTTAGTGCTGCTCCATTTCCTGGTCAACACTTAAGAGTGTTATCCATTTTTTAAAAAATATAGAATACTTCATGAGTTTGCGTGTCATTCATGTGCAGGGACCATGTTAGTCTTCTCTTGTGTTATTTCAATTTTAGTGCCTGTGCTGCCAAAGTGAACACTATACTTTTCTTTCTTTTATGCAGTATTGGGAGTTGAACCCAGGGCCTTGTGCATACTTTGCAAGTGTTCTACCACTGAGCTGCACCCCCAGCCCCTCCTTTTCTTTTTTTACCTTGAGACAGGATCTCACTAAGTTACACAGGCTGTGTCTGGCCTTGAACTCTCAACTTTCCTGCCTCTACCTGCTGAGTCACTGGAATTGGTTTTTGTTTTGTTTTATTTGTTTTGAGAGAGGGTCTTGCTCTGAAGCCCAGAAACATGGCTAAAAATGTGAAGGAACTCTCTCTGTTATGAACCCAAGTCTGTGAGAGACCAGTCCTGTGGAATCCAATTCCTTTTATAAACTATTTAACCACTTGTGACATCAACTCTAGTCCTGACTGCCTTGGCATTCTCTCTTAATATGTTCTGGGCATGTCAGCAGGTTTATCTTCTAGATCTCACTCAGGTGAGACCAATAGAATTGTTCCACTGAGCTCAGCCAAAATTGCAGAATCATGAGTAACTAAATGATTCCTGTCTTAAGCCACTATGTTTTACATACATGTGCATGGTGATACATGTCTAATCCTAGCAGTTAGGAGGCTGAACCTGAAAAATCTCAAGTTTAAGGCCAGTCTGGGGTACATAGTGAGAACCCTGTTTCAAAAAACAACACCCCCCCCCCCCCCCCGCCCCGGCAAATCAGGCACTATGCCACATGCCTGTTATCCTAGTGACTTGGGAGGCTGAGGCCAGAGGAAGCCTGTGTAGCTTAGCATAAACCTGTCTCAAAATAAAAAGTAAAGAAGTGGGTTGGGCTGCATCTCAGTGGTAGAGCACTTGCCTAGCATGCTTGAGGTCATAGATTCAACCTTGTCAGTAAGGCAATAAATAGTTTCCATTAAATTTAAATTTCTCTCTTAATTACAGAACCATCTGTTTCATTTGGAAGGTTACATCTTCAGGAAAAATTTTAATTTAACTTGAGAGGATCTATTTCTTGGACTACATGGAATGATCACATTCTAGAGACAACATGGACTTACCCATAGTTGTGAAATGTCATTTTTGTTTTGATTAATGTAAACAAAATGAAATGCAGTAATCATGTATTTTTGTATTTTTGTATATACATAAAAATAAACAACCTAGATCAGCCTTAGGCATTATGGGTTAAACACAAATTATTATTATGTAGCAATTATGGAAAAATTTCCCAACACTTAAAAAAAAAGGTATGCTCAGTCAGGTGTGGTGGCCCACATCTGTAATCTCAGCACTTAGGAGGCAGAAGGCAGAAATAGGAAGATCTTGAGTCTGAGCCTGGACTACATAGTGAGTTTCAGGTCAGCCTGGACTATATAGTGAGACCCTGCCTCAAAAAACAAATAAAACCCTAAACAGAAAAAAATAATATGGCATCAACTGAACCTTTCTGACAGATGAAACTACAGAAAGTTTTTATGTGTTCGGTGTAATATAAAAACAATTACCAGTAAAACAAACAAAACCCAATAATTCCCTCAATGCTATTACAAGACCTCATCTCAAAAAAGCAAAGAAAAACAAAACAAAACAAAGTAAAACAAAACACTTCACATTTGCCTCTTAAACCAAATCAGCATCATCTGAATCTTTCCATCCCACTATAAGCATTAATTTTCCACTGCAGCATCAAGAGCTGTCAAAGTTTCTTGATTTTGCAGCAGCACCTCTCTGATATGCTGTCATTAGATTCACTGGCAGATAAACCAGATAAAAACTTTCTTTTTGTACAACCTTTTTCTTTGCCAGGTTGTTTTCTTTTTCTTTTCTCTTTTCTTTCTTTCTTTTTTCTTTTTCTTTTTCTTTTTCTTTTCTTTTTTTTTTTTTTTTTTTTTTTTTTTTTTTTTTTTTTTTTTTTTTTTTTTTTTTTTTTTTTTTTTTTTTTTTTTTTTTTTTTTTGAGATAGGGTCCTTCTGTGCAGCCCAGGCTGGCCTTGAACTCTCAATCCTTCTGTCTCCACCTCTGGAATGCTTGGATTATAGATATGTGCCACTACACCTGGTACAGGTTTTTTTTTTTTTTTTATCAATTTTTTGAGGGTTAAGAAATGTTTCAGGACTGGGAGTGTAGCTCAGTGCCAAATTACTTGCTTAGTGTGCTTGAGGCCCTGCGTTAGATCCCTAGCACTGTGAAAAGCTTCGGTTAACTCTGGAAAAGATAAATTTTCTGAGTTTTTCAAGTATTGTCAGCATTTGTAAGTCTCTTCATTCCAGGTTAAGTATTTTCAACATTTAAGTCTCTTCATTCAGTGTTCCCACTCACTACACCTCATTCCTTTTTGCACCACAAAGTCTGTATATTGTATCTCTGCAGCTTTTTTACTCTGTCCATTCTGTTTCTTTCCCCTTTTTTTGTAATATAGTATTAGTAGAGGCTATTTTAATATCTATCTATCTATCTATCTATCTATCTATCTATCATCTATCTATCAATCAAGACAGGGTCTTGCTATGTAGCCCAGGCTGGCCTTAAACTCCTGGGCTCAAGCAATCCTTCTGTCTCAGGCTCTGGAGTAGCTGGGTCTACTGGTGTGTCACTGTGCCCAGCTTTAGAGGCTATTTTTAATCGCAGACCCAAAGAGTTATTTACCATCTCCAGCTGCTCCTGGCCCAGGTCTGTAACATCTTGGGTCTCATGCTGGAGCCCCCACCAAGGGACAAGGGAGTAGTGAGCTCTGCTAGGACCACTAAGTTCGAGGGTAGTTTGTTTTACATCAAAAGATAACACAGAGCCACTTAAAGTATTTATAATATATAGGTGAGATAACTAATGAAAATAAAATTAAGAGAACTAATTAGGTAACTGGGTCATTTCAAATTCACTTTATCAACTTGTGGTAAATATTAAATAAAGAACAGAATCATCTTGATGTTACCCTGCTGAAAAAGATTTTTGAAGTTTCTCTCCAAGAACAAAAGTGACTGGCAAAGGGCTCCAAGACTATTTCAGATTGTCACACTGTCATCTAAGAAATTGATTTAACTTTGACATTTCAACAGCAGATACACATCAAGAATTGTTGTAATACTGAATTCTACTTCTCTGGCAGTATTTTGGATTCTCAGAAATTATTCGTGCAATCTCTTCTGAAGACATGAAAAGTGTTTCAGTTTATATCCATATGATTGTTTAATTTAGTATTACAGAGAAATGAGAAATTGCCCTGATGATGAACCTCTGGCTGTAGTCTCAACTTGTTGAAATACAAAGGCAGGTCATCTTACTCATCGACTAAGAATTAGAGAAAAGAAAACTCTTTAGTCATTTAAATCAAACACCAGTACATGAGGAAATTGAAGGAAACAGTCACATAAATGTGAAAGACAAACCATGAGACATAAACTGAACATGGTGGATCTTGCCTGTAATCCCAGCCATCAAGGGAGGCTGAGGAAGGAGGATCAGGAGTTCAAGGCCAGCCTGGGCTACATGGCAAAGTCCTGTCTCAAAACAAGAGCAAACGAACAAAATGAGACTTCACAGAAGCCCATAAGAACCTGGGGTTACTTTTGTCTCCTCTGTTCCCCTTCTTGGAAAATGAATGCATTTGGCCACAACTTACCTCTTTCCAATTTCATCTTCTACCATCTACTGCTCCACTTTCCCCACCTCCAATTATAATATTTATGTTCCCCAAACACATGCCCTCACACTTTTGCTCAATTGCGGGTTCCAATATAAGTCTAGTCAGTTATCCCCCCTCCATTCTGATCTTACCACGACCAAATGTTTCTAATATTCTAACTTTGAGTTTGTTCCTGTGATAACTAATCATGAAGGTTTTCACAAACCTAGTAAAACAGAAGTATTATCCAAACTTTTGGAAACTTGAAAAAAATCCTTTAATCTGCTACTTTGGGCTTCATGAACTTCCATGACATTGTCAGGTGCAAAATACTCACTAAATATTTTTAAGAATAAGAATAAATGTAGAACCCTAACAACAACATTTTATCTGTTGCTGAGTTCGTGCACCAAGCACTTGCTATCAGGATTGTATGAAATGTATTCCCCTGGCTTTTACTGAAAGTGTCCCATGTACTAAGCATTTCGGGAACATCCAATTTAACCCCAACAACTGGCATAGGCGTTATTCACAATTTACAGCAACATAGCTGTGGGCTGGGATTTAGCTCAGTTGGTAGAGCGCTGCACTGCAGTCTCTGCGGTCCCGAGTTCAATTCCCAGCACCGCAAAAATGGGAGAAGGTCGTGGCAATCCACTCCAAGGCAATCCTGGAACAGTCAGCCATTGAAAACCCTGAGGGTCGCTATGAGTCGGATAACGACTCGACGGCACCTAACAACAACAAGCTGTGGTAAATAAACGCGAGCTGTGGGAAGATTGGGACGCTAGAGACACTCCAGGTCTGCAAAGCCTTTGGCGCCCCACGACTCCTGCGACCGCGGTGACGTCACAGAATCTGGATTCTTTCTCCTGGATCAGCTTTGTTTCATGGTCCCACACTACAGCCCACCTAGAACCATCACTAGAGAATAAAGCAGAAAAGTGGGGCTGGGTCTCTTAGCTGCAGTTTTCTCCGCGTGGGGATCCACGCGCTAGCTTTGGGCAAAGTTCCACCCCGCGAGAACTGGTGTTTGACGCTTCCAGCCGCGGCAGCCACGCGACTCAGCTGCGGAGGACACAGTCTGGGCCCTGGGACCGCCGGCAGGGCGGAGCTAGAGACTGAGGGGTCCAGACGAGGCGGGAAGGTACCAGGAACCTTTCGACCAGGAGAAAACAGTCCCTGGGGAGACGCTCCCCTGACGGACTCTCCAGCCTCTACTTTTGAGGACACCCGCCTAAGCTTAACCGCCTGCGCAGGCTGGCGCTTTACTACTTCTCAAGGGCGAAAGGGGCGGACCCCGGCGGGAGCGCGACGCCCCGCCTCGGCCCGCGTGGCCTGCTGGACTCGCCCCGCCTCCTCCTGCCGCCCCTCTTTTTCCAGCGCTGCGGCCCTGCTCGCTGGTAGTGTCGCGAGCCTCGCGTGGGCGGCGGCGTGCGCAGGGCGCAGGCCCTGTGAGGAGCGCACCGGGCGTCCCCTTCCCCGGGGGAGCGGCGGGACACGGAAGTGACGTGTTTCACGGGCAGGAGCGTGTTTGAATCGGTTCCCGGGTGAACCTCGCGCCTACGGCTGCTCGGCCGCCACCACTGCCGCTGAGGAGGAGCTGCAGTGCGCCGGGCCGAGGCCTCTGGCCGCCGCTGGGTCTGAAGCTGAAGGCGCCGCGCGGAGTCCGCACCTCGGCCCTTAGCGCGGCGGCGGCGGCCGACGCCAGCCCCGGTGTCTTTTCTCCTTTCTCCCAATATGGCAGCGGCGAGCGCCGGCGGACCCGGAGGGCCCTCGATGGGGACTGGTGACGATGAAGGAAGCGACGGCTGCAGAACAGTGTACTTATTTGACCGGCGAGAGAAGGAGTCGGAGCTCGGGGACCGGGCGCTGCAGGTCGAGGAGCGCGCGGACTACGCGGGGTTCCGCGCCTCCGTGTGTCAGGTACGCGCCGGGGTGAAGGAGGGATGCGCGGGTGGAGTTGAGGATGGGAGGTTGACGAGAAACCTCACTGGGTCACCAAAGCAATAAACCTGTCACCCGGCTCTGGTCCGGCAGCCTTGGCTTCTCTCTCCCGGGTGCCCCCCATGCCCGTGATCCGGCGGCTGGAAGCCGCGGGCCGGCGGCGCTCCTACCTGGGAGGGCAGAGTCCCGCCCCTCTGCGGGCCTCAGTCGGCCTCCGGTGGCCTTGCTGCCCGGCGTTCGAGTTCTAGGAGTTTGTTGGCCCTTGTCGAGCTTAGCCTGATCGCTGCCGAATAATTTAGATTCCTTTAGGGGAAGCAGTAGAGTTTTTCTTTGGTTTGTAATTTAAACAAAAAGTAGGTAGAGTTGTACCCGATGGCCGTGTTGTGAACCATTCCAGTGAGCGTTGCGATGGTTAGAACTTGTGAAATACCTGGAGTCGGTTCACTAGGTTCAGAGATGTAGTCCTTCTCGAGATGTCCTGTCAAGAAGGTTGGTAATCCTGCCCAGCGGGACACTTGTCCAATTTAGGTGCTCTTTTGGTTTTCTGAGCCATAATCCTTGGGAGTTCCTGTAGTGTCTGTGGGTTTCAAACCAGCGAAAAATTGGGTGCAGATTCAGGTGCGTGTTCAATATATTAAAATTTAGAGGGCTCAGGTTTAAAATTTTAACTCTGTGTAGATAGACGACTGAAATTATTTTCAATTTTTAAAACCAAATGATAGCAAATATATATATGTATGTATGTGTGTGTGTGTGTATATATATACATATATATATATATATATATATATATATATATATATGTATATTTAAAACTGTTCGGGTTCAGAAAAAAATTTTTTAAATGCTTCAACCGGAACGGGTTCAGGGTTCGGCATCTGTTTGAAGCCTTCCTATTTACGTACAGGATTTAAACCTAAACCCGAGGGGAATCTTCTCAATTTCAATAAATTGAACCCTCCCGCAAACCTGAACCCTAGTTTTGCAGGTTTGAAGCTCAGTGTGGAACCGCAAAGAACGTGTATACCCACCATTGGTCTCCTTTAAAAAATGCATGACAATGTAGGAAAACCTGCTTTAAACTATGAAGTGATTTATAGATAGGAGGTGGTACTGTTTGGTGCCTCAGCTTTTAAAAGGAGTGTGGTCATGCCCTGAATTAACTCCATGAGGTACTTTTTAAGTTGTGAATAACACTTTGTTGGTCAGTGCCGTGGACTCCTAGCTACCCTCATAGGATTTTCAATGGCTGATTGTATCTGGATTGTTTTGGGAGTGGGTTGACACATTCTTCTCCTGTTCTTTCGGTGCTGGGAATAGAACCTGGGTCCTCAGAGAGTGTGGAGCGACATTCTACCAATTGAGCTGAACCCCAGTCCGGTGAATAATACTTAGCTTTCAAGAAAAAAGAACTTTGAGACAGTGTTTTGCCTTAAATGAGCTGATAGGTTTAGAAATGGCTTAGGGGACATAACTTTGTGCAGTTGCTCAAATAATTGAAATTAAGATACATAGAATCAAAATGATTTAAGAACGGGTATTTTTTTGTTCACAGTTGTATTACCAATGTCTAGTACTGCCTGACATTTTAAATGTATAGAGTAGAATGAATGAATGCATGGAGCCTTCCAAGTCACTGGGATTAAAGGCATGCACCACCATGCCAAGTTTATTTATCTCTTTAGTTAGAAGTCGTAGAAGCAAAATTCCTAGATCAAAGATCAGGAACATTTTTAAAGCTTATCAGAAGCTCTTTTTGCACTTAATCTTAGCTATTTTTACACATGATATCTGTTTTTACGCTTGATCTCAGTCAGAAGGCCTAGAAGTGATTGATGATATATGTTTTTATTTTTTATTATCTAATTTTGAGACAGGGTTTTGCTGTGTAGCTATCCTGAAATTCACCATCCTCTTGTCTCTGCCTCCCAAGTGCAGGGATTACAGGTGTGTGCCACCATGTACCATGCTACATGTTTTTATTTGGTTTTCAAAAAGGTTGTGCTAATTTATCCTCCCTCCTAAAATGTGCTGTTTACCTCTCCCTTTTTCCCTGTGAGAGGTCTAAATATGATAACTCTCTTAGATAGATAGAGGAAGTATTGCTAGTCTTATAAGACAGAGCTGGAAGTTCACTCTCGGAAGTGGTAACTCACCTTTAAAATATAAGTCAAGTCAGTATTAAAACCCAGAATCTATAATCTTTCTGTTATACCACTTAGCCTCAAATGGATTTCTTTGCTATAGGGAACAGGAGTAGTTATCTCTTCTTTCAGTGTTTTCAGCTTAAAGCCAAGGAAAATATTTCTATCCTTCTCATTCATTCTTTCACTTGTTCCTGCTAGAACAGATGAAGGTTATATTTCATTAGAACTAAGAGAGGAGAACCAGTCAGAAAAAGGAAGGCTAGGAAGACTTATTTTTAAAAAAGGGATCTGCCTTTTTAAGCATGATTAGATTATGCCACAGATCCCACAACTTTGTTTTCATAACATATATGAAGAACTGAGTTAAGATCCTGAAATAAATCCCAAGAGTATACAGTGAACAAGCAGTAAACCTGGAATTGGAATCTAGAAGAGTTTCATTCCAAAAAACGTTTATTTTATTTTATTTTATTTATAAAGCTCCACACTGTTTAGTAGAATCTTCACTTTCCTCTATAGAAGATGACATGAAATACACTAAGTTAAGGTTTTTTGATAAAATGTAAGTTAAACAAGTATCTGTACTGCTAGAGAGTATTAGGGATCGTGAACTGTTGTTTGAGGAAAGCCCGTCTTGTGGAAAAGTGGAGCTATCTCAAGAGGGAAGGGGAGGAAGGGGTAGATTTAGAAGAAACTCTTAGACCTTAGTAAGCAGCTGTTGCCTCACCTGAGCACTAGTGGCCTAGCAGAATCAAAGGTGAGCATGGATTTATGTATTTATGTTTGTATGTATTCATTTATTTTGAGATAGGACCTTGCTATATAGCCAGGGCTAGCCTTGAATTCGAGTAGATCACCTGCCTCTGCCTTCAGAGTGCTGGGATTACAAGTGTGCACTACAGCAACCAGCTATTAGGTATTTTTTGTTTGGTTTTGTTTTTTGTTTTTTAATTTTTTTCTTTGATTTTGACAGAGTCTTGCTGTGAACCCAGGTCATGCCCAGATGGCTTTGAATTTACATTGATCCTCCTGCTTTAGCCTCTCTAGTGTGAGATTATACGTGTATGCCATCACAACCAGCTAATTTGGGTTTTGTTTGTTTGGTTTTTTTTTTTGAGACAGGATCTCACTGTGTATCCTAGGCTAGCCTCTAACTCATGATTCTCTTGCCTCAGCCTCCTGAGTGTTGGGATTACAGGCATGCGCTATCACACTCAGCTTTGAAAGAATGAGTCATTTGTTTAGTTTTGAAATATGCTCAGATACTAGATTCCATGTGTCCATCTCACCTCCAATTTTGAGAAATTCCCTCTTTTTTGCTTTGTGTGTGTCTACTGTACCTTGTTATCTTACTATGGCACTTGTTATACCATTTGTCCTTTTGAAAATGTAGGTTTATTTTAGAAAATAATGATTGTATTGCAAAAGTTACTTAAAATACAAAGACCTAGATTAGTCACATAATAGGATAATATAATCATCATCATCATCATCATCATCATCTCTGAAAGAAAGAACATCCCAGCACTTGGAAGGGTGAGGCAGGAGGATTATGACTAATAGTAAAACATTCTATTTTTCAGTCCAGTGTCCATTTAATTACTTGACATATTTAACACTTTATGTTACTTTATTTATTTTGGGACAGGGTCTCACTTTGCATCCCATGCTGATCTTCAGCTTGTGGTCCTCTTGCTTCAGCCTCCAGAGTGCTGGGACTATAGGTGTGTGCCACCATGCCTGGCCAACACTTTATTTTAAAATAGGCTGCATGTGAGATGATTTTGCTCAGTAGAAGGCTCTTGCAAGTCTTCTGAGCACAAATAAAGTACCCTAGCCTAAGCTATGATGTTTGGTAGGATAGGTCTGTGAAATATATTGTCTAAACTGGGCATGGTGGTGCACGCCTGTAATCCCAGTGATTTTGGAGGCTGAGGTAATGGGATCACAAGTTTGAGGCTAGAGGCAGCCTGTACAACTTAGTGAGACCCTGTCTGTCTCAAAATAGCACTAGGGGTGCAACTCAGTGATGGAGTGCTGTGGGTTCAATTCTCCGGTAATGCCAAAAAAAAAAAAAAAAGATAAATAAAAATGAGGAAATACATTTTATATTTGTTGTTGTTAGGTGCTGTTGAGTTGGGTCCAACTCATAGCCACCCTGTGTACAATAGGATGAAACACTCCCCAATTCTGTGCCAGGCACACCATCTTATTTATGTTTAAGCCCATTGTTGCAGAGACTGTGTCAATCCATCTAGTTGAGGGGTTTCCATTTTTTCATTGACCTGACACTCTCCCAGACATAATGTCCTTCTCTAGGGATTGGTCCCTTCTGACTACATGTCCAAAACAAGTAAGACACAGTCTAGCCATCTTCCTTCCAAGGAGCACTCCAGTTGCACTTCTTCTAGGACAAATCTTTTGGTTCTTTTGGCAGTCCATGGAATATTCAATTTTCATCTCCAGCACCATAATTCAAAAGCATAAATTCTTCTCCTGTCTCTTTTGTTCAGTGTCCAGCTTTCACAACCATATGATGTGACTGAAAATACCATGGCATGAGTCAGGCACACCTTCGTCTTCAGTGTGACTTTTCAGTACTTTAAAGAGGTCTTTTGATTTTTGACTACTGCTTCCACAGGTGTTGATTATAGAACCAAGTAAAGCAAAATCTTGGACAGCTTCAATCTTTTCTCCATGTATCATGAAGTTGTTTACTGACCCAGTTGTAAGGATTTGTGTTTTGTTGATGTTGAGGCACAATCCATACTGAAGGCTGTGTTCTTTGCTCTTTAGTAAATGTTTCAAATCTTCCTCACTTTCAGCAGAGTTGTTATCTGCATAACGCAGGTTGTTAATGAATCTTCATCCAATCCTGATGCCACATTCTTCTTCATAAACTCCAGCTTCTTGGATTATTTGTTCAGCATAGAAATTGAAGAGGTGTGGTGACAGGATACAACCCTGATATACACCTTTCTTGACTTTAACCCAAGCAGTTTCCTTGTTCTGTTTGATCGACTGCCTCCTGGTCCATGTACAGATTCCTCATGAGTACAATTATATGCTCTGGTATTCCTATTCTTTTTCAGTGTTATCCATAATTTGTTATGATCCACACAGTCAAATGCTTTTGCATAGTCAATAAAACATAGACAGGCACCTTTCTGGTATTCTCTGCTTTCGGCTAATATCCATTTGACATCAGCAGTGATGTCCATGGTTGCACACCCTCTTCTGAATCCAGTTTGATTTTCTGGCAGTTCCCTGTCTATATACTGCTGCAATTGCTTTTGAATGATCTTTACTAAAATTTTGCTTGCATGTGATATTAATACTATCATTTCTTCTTCAGGATATTTATAGTGAGTTTATTTGGAGTAATCTCACTGTAATGGAGGAACATCTATACAGTCTTTGCTGGATGAAACAGAACAAGATAACATAGTTGCAGATATATGAAGGAGGAAATAAGGTCATAGAATTCCCATTTCTAGATTTAAAAATATATATAATTGAAGGGACAGTTGGCTTCTATGAAATTAGTGACAAACTAAATGAAGTATCCTGTGCAATTATTCTAAAAGAATCATCAAGAAAACTTAAAAATAATAGGTTTATGGGGAGAGTGGATTGAATAATTAGATATAAAAGTTGTATGTTGATCTTAAATCATAGCACATAGTTTTTTAGTTTTCATGTTTTGTAGTGTTTTCCTTTTTTTTTTTTGTCGGTACTGGGGGTTGAACCCAGGGCCTCGTGTGCCTGCATGCTGTGCAAGTGCTGGACCACTGAGCTGCACCTCCAGCCCATTTTTTTACTTTTTGAGACAGGGTCTCACTAAGTTACACAGACTGCATCTGGTCTCGAATTTGCGATCCTCCTGCCTCTGCCTCCCAAGCCACTGGGATTACAGGCGTGCACCACCGCGCCTGGCTCTGTAGTGTTTTCCTTTAAGACTTGAGCAATAGGTATCTTTTCAGAAATCTTATTCAAGATTATTCTTCTATCTTTTCTTCTATAATATTGGTCAATAGGTAACTTTCTCTGGATCTAGAGGTTTCTAGCTCAGTGATAATACAGCACTTGACTAGCATTCTTGAGGCCTTGAGTTGGATCCCCATTACCAAAGTGGGATGAGGAGGAGGGGAGAAAAAGAAATGTAGGTGCTTTATTCTCTTGGAATTAATTTTTGTGTATGTTGAGAAGGCGAATTTATCTACTTGCATGTGATTAAATAATTGTCTCAGTGTCTTCATCAAATAGTTTATTATTTCTCTAATAATTTGTTGTTAGGTGCCATCATCTCTGACTCAGCAACTTTCATAGGGTTTAAATGGCTGATTGTTTTTCGAGATTACTTCAGGAGTAGATTGTCACGTCATTCTCCCATTTTTGCGGTGGTAGAGATCAAACCCAGGTCCTCAGAGAATGTGGGGCAGCACCCTAGCAGCTGAGCTAAACCCCAGCCCTGATAATTTGTAATATCACCTACTTGACAAGATCTCCATGTGTATGTGTTTAGGCCTGTTTCATAGCCCTTTATTCTTTTCCACTGGTCTGTTATGGGTATTTTAAACTAGATATTTTCTTATGACAGGGTTCAAACATACATAAAAGGGAAATTGTATAGTGAACCCCCATATACTCATTACCCACATTCAAAAGTTACTGAGAATTTGCTATCCTAGGGTCATTTTGTCTTTTGTTAATGTATTCTAGTGTATTCTAGGTACTTCTGTATACTTCATCATGAATATCTGTTACCATATCGCATATCAAAATTAAGCTTTTATTGGGGAGGGAGGACATTGTCTCCTTATGTAGCCCAGACTAGCCTTGAACTTAATCCTCCTGCCTTAGCCTCCCAAGTATTGGGATTACAGGTATGGGCCACCACACCTGGCTTCAAAATTAAGCATATATATGTATGTGTGTGTGAGTACACACACACACACACACACACACACACATATATATACACACACATATATATATGTTGTTGTTGTTAGGTACCGTCGAGTCGGTATCCGACTCATAGTGACCCTCTGTACAACAGAGGAAACACTATTGTCAGTGCTTCTCTGCTGTTCATAGGGTTTTCAATGGCAGATTGATTTTTGGGAGGGGGTTGCCAGGTGCTTCTCCCGAGCCTACAGCTTCTGGTGTTCCCAGGCGGTCTCCCATCCAGGTACTAACCAGGCCTGACCCTGCTTAGCTTCCGAGATCTGACGGGATCAGATACCTCAGGGCTATGGCTGCAGGCTGGAGATATATATATATGGAGAGAGAGAGAGAGGGAGAATATCTCACTCTATTCAGATTTCTCTGATTGTTTAAAAATGTCTTTATAGTTGTTCTATATAAATCAGGATTCCTCAGGGTCCTCACTTTTATCTTGGTTTTTTTTTTTTTAAATTAATTAATTAATTAATTAATATACTGTTCCCTAATTCTTTTAAAGTCTGTAGCCATACCACCCTGTCATTGGATCCTGTCTGACGTTGCAAGCTAAGCAGGGTTGGCCTGGTTAGTCTTTGGATAGGAGACTGCCTGGAAATACCAGGTACTGTAGGCTAGTGAAAAGGACACTCCCAAAACAAAGCCCTTGAAAAATCCCATGAATAGCAGAGAAGCACTGACAATAGTGCTGGGCATGGCACAGCATCAGGGAGTGTTTCGTTCTGTTGTACATATGGTGGCTATGAGTTGGACCCGATTCAATGGCACTTAACAACAATTTTTTTTAATTTAAAGCATTTGAACACCTCCCTCCCAAAGTCTCTTTTAATTTTCCTGCAATTGTTGAAGAAATCAGTTAGGTGTTTCTTTAATCTACATTCTGAATGAGCTTCTCCTTTATAGTGTTGTTTGACTTTGTTTCAATATATACTCTATTAACTGCAAGTTAGCTTAAAGACTTGATTAGATTTAGGTTTAGTTTCTTTGGAGTTGAGAAGCAGAGAATACTTTGTAGGTGGTGCTGGTGCTTCATATCACTCACGAGGGAAGGTATATAACATGTGGATGTTTCACCTAGTCTTTGCAATGCTGACATTGAGTTCATGGGATTTCAGTGGTTCCATATGGGTTCCTCCATAATAAAATTGTGATCTGATAGTTTATCTATTGATGGTGATTTTCTGATTACTCTTCCTTCTTTATTTGTTTGCTAAGATCTCCCCATCCCATGATGCTAGGGAATCACACTCAGGACTTAGACGTGCTAGACAAGTGCTTAGTCATTGAGCTACACCTCCAGCCCTAATTGAGATTCATTAGGGAACATTGCTTCATCAACTAGAGCTGCATGTTGTCATTGTTAGATGCTGTCAAGTAGAATCCAACTCATAATGACCCTCTGTACAACAGACCAAAACACTACTCATCGCTCTGCCATTCACATCATTTTTCTATGCTTGAGCCCATTGTTGCAGACACCATGTTTCTTCTCATTTTGAGTCATGCCACATCAGCAGGAGGTCCCAGGGGCTTTACCCATTCCCATCATTAGGGTCAACTCTACTTTGAGGAGGCAGCTGTTCCCCAGTTGTCTCAATTGCTACTTGTTTCGGGAGTGGACTGTCAGGTGCTTCTTCCTAGTCTGTCTTAGTCTCAAAGCTCAGCTGAAACTTGTCCACCATGGCTGGCCTTGTTGGTATCTGAAACACCCTTGACATAGCTTTCAGCATCACAGTAATACATACAGCCCCTACAGCATGACAAGCTGACAGAAACATGGAGTTCTATGGTTATCCTGAAATATAATTGGTACAAGAAAGACAGGATAAATGATACATTCTTTCCCTTTGTCAGTGTTCTGATCAAGGAGTTGGTATCCCAGTTAATTCTGGGAATGACCATAGGGTTTTGCTATGTTTAATCACACTATTAAAGACTTGAATATCATAAATCCAAATTTTTTTAGATGTCTTTAAGTGGAAGATTGGTCTAGATTAGTCTGTTAATACCTAAAGCATATGCCTTCTCTCCTATTTGCACATTGTTGTAGTGTTTCATTTTAGAAAAAGTGTATTTTAATTTTAAGTGAAAATATTGATTCACTTTTCCAGTTCTCATTGTTTTGGTTATAAATGGGATCTCACAGTAGTTCACATATGTAATTGGTTATTTGTATTTTTTCCTTTTGATTATTCATGTATTTGGTCTTTTTTTGTCCTTTATCTCCAACTTTTCAATTAATGAAGCCTGTTTGTTACTTATTGCAACATCCCCCTACAAGTTGTAATTTGCTTTAATATTTTGCAGTTGTTCTTTTTATTTGGGTTATAACAGATATAAAGCTTTAATGTGGTTATCTGGCATAGCATGGGTAGTGCTATAAAATATTCTCCTCTGTTTTCTGTTTTGTTTTTATATATTTAAATGTCTATAAAATAAGTCTTCCACATTTCTGTTAGCTTATAGTGCTGTGGAGGCCTTGGTGTTGCTGTGATGCTGAAAGCTATGCTACAGGTATTTCAAATACTGGCAGGGCCACCCATGGTAGACAGGTTTTAGCTGAGCTTCTAGACTAAGACAGAGTAGGGAGAAGCATCCAACAGCCCAGTCCTAAAACAATTAGCCATTGAAAATCTTACAAATAGCAGGGAAGCACTGTCAGGTATAATGCCAGAAAATGAGCCCCCCAAGGTGAAAGGCATTCAAGAAGTGAACTGGGAAAGAGTGATATCCTCAAAGTAAAGTTGACCTTAATGCTGGGACTGCAGTAAGGCCCATTGGATCTCCTTTTGTTGACATGGCATGATTCAAAATGAGCAGAAACACAGTGGCTGCAGCAGTGGGCTTGGACATAAAACTTGAGTATGGCAGTGTTGGTTAGTGTTTCATTCTGTTGTACATCTCCCACTTGATGACATCTAACAACAATAAAATAAGTATTATGTTAATGCTTTGCTTCAGATGAATTGCTTACTTGTATAATGGCATGAAATAGCCTGTTTTTGTCTGGGTCAGTCCTACTGATATTAAAACCCTTTAAAAATATCCCACCTAATAGTGTTCCAGGAAGCAAATAGTAGCAGAAAAGCAACCTTGTGAAACACTTATGGTTTATGCCATAATAATAATTTTGCAAAGGCAAAATTTAAAAATGGAGTCATATTTCCTAGACAAGCAGGTATAGTAACTGTTGCAAGAGTATAGCATGCTATCTGTATTTTTAGATTCTCGCAATCTTGAATAATACTTTTATTTCCTTTGTGAAATAAGTGATTTTATTTTTCTTATTTTGAATAGACAATTGGCATTTCACCTGAAGAAAAATTTGTTATTACAACTACAAGTAGAAAAGAAGTTACCTGTGATAATTTCGGTAAGTAAACAGTGTGACTAAGCTCATCCTTGTATATTTAATATGTAATGATGTAGCAGTAACTTTAAATACAGATATGGATCTAAAACTTGATTTTGGTTGCTTTGAGATGAGAGTAGAAACTGGCTATGTGTATATAGGTTGCTCAGAGGTTGATATTTTTCAAGCATAATTATAGAAGTAAAAAAATAATTGCTATCAGTGAAGGCTACAGAAGATGAAACTTTACCCAACACCTAATATAGATCTATTTGGGCTTTCAAGATGCTGACTCTCTTAGCTAATTTAAATTCTTCCATTGTCTTTTTACCCCATTAGTTTCTAGAACCTGTCAGATTTTCATGCTTTTTAAAGACATGGTCTTGTTTATGTAGTTCAGGCTGGCCTGGAACTCTTCATCCTCAGGCATCAGCCTTCAGTGCTAGGATTACAGGCATATACCACCTTGCCCAGGTTGATTCCTCTTCCTTATTATAACTGTTCTTCTCCACCCATGTTGATACCACTGTAATGCACCCTCATTTGATTTCCTGTGATTGTTTAACTTACTAAGAATGTTTAACTTACTAAAAATTGAGTGTTTCAGCTGGTGTGGTGGTGCATGACTGTAATCTCAGTACTTAGGAGACAGAGGCAGGAGAATCACAAGTTCAAGGCCAGCCTGGGAGTTCTAGGTCAGCCTGAGTTATATAGCAAGATTGTCTGGAAAAAAAATTGGTTGTTTCAGATGCCTGTTCCATTGATATCCTTAATAAAATACAACTGGAATTTATAGACAGATCCATTGTTTGAGGGTTTTCATATTCCATCATTTAAGATATTTCATAGATATGATTTTCATAATCAAAATTATAAGTTCATTGAATTTCCGATATGCCTAAGATTTTAACTCTTGATTACAGGTGAAACTGTTAAAGATGGAGTCACTTTATACCTACTACATTCAGTCAATCAGTTACTACTAACAGCTACAAAAGAACGAATTGACTTTCTACCTCATTATGACACACTGGTTAAAAGTGGCATGTATGAATATTATGCAAGTGAAGGACAAAACCCTTTGCGTAAGTATCTTATTCGTACACATTGTGAAAAATGATTACTCTTTTTTATCCCCTAGTCACATGTTCCATTCTTTCACATTTTCTAAATCTTCTCATTCTGCTTTTTTGTATATTTGTATGTTTGTTTGTTTGTTGGTTGGTGGTACTGGGGATTGAACACAGGACGTTTTGTATGGTTGGTAAATGCTACAACTGAGCTACATCCTCAGCCCTTATTCTGCTTTATTAAAAGATTGTGATCACTCATTTTAAGCTGCTTTTCTCAACTTCTTTTTATCACAGTATGCTTCTTTGTTCAACTTAAGTCATCTTCAAAGTAAAAATACACCCCTTTAAAGCTAACCTACTAGTAGAACTCATTTCTTTTCAGCATGAGGGATCTTGTACTGTACATATTCTCCTCTATACTTTCCTGATTTAGTCTTCCTGGTCTCCAATTCTTCTAATTAAGAAAATATATCTTTACCTTGAAAACATTTATTTATTTATTTATTCATATTTATTTACTTATTTTATTTTATGGTGCTGGGGACTGAATGTTGGATCTTGCGCCATAAGACAAGCACTCTACCTGAATTACACGCAGCCCCTATGCTACATATTTATATAGCTGAAGTACACAAGTGAGTTTATGTTCTCATCTTCATGGCTTTATCATTTTCTTCTACATTTAGTATATGCCAACTTTTGTTTTTCTTGTTTTTTGTTTGTTTTATTTTTTGTTTTTTGAGCAGGGTCTCGCTGTGTAGCCCAGGCTGTCCTGGAACTTGCTATGTGGACCAGACTGTTCTTGAACTCATGTCAGTCCTCTGGTCTCACCCTCTGAGGGCTGGGATTTTAGGTGTGCACCACCACACCTGGCCTCTAGTTGCCGGCTTCCTATCTCTGGGCTGTTTGTTAGTGATCTTTACAGATCATTTAATTTATCACATCCTCTCTCTGAAACCTGGCATTTTGTTGTTTGTTGTTGCTGTTGTTGTTAGGTGCCGTCGAGTTGGTATCCGACTCATAGCGACCCTCATAGGGTTTTCAATGGCTGACTGTTTCGGGATTGCCTTGGGAGTGGATTGCCAGGCCCTTCTCCCATTTTTGTGGTGCTGGGAATTGAACTCGGGACCTCAGAGACTGCAGCGCAGCGCTCTACCAACTGAGCTAAATCCCAGCCCCTAATACTCCTTAGGTGTTTATTATAAACTATCTTTTTAAGGTTATTATTTTTTCATCATATATGCGTTATTTGTAGGGAGTTAGAAAGACATAAATAAGAGAAACATAAAGAATAGCCCCATCTCTCCCACTGAGATATAACTGCCACTAACATGTTGGTCACATTCAGTTGGATCCCCTTTTTTGGGAATAGGCACAAATATGGATCTCTTCCAGTCAGTTGGCCAAGTAGCTGTTTTCCAAATCTGTTGGCATAAACATGTTAACACCTCCACTGCTGCATCTGTTTGTTGAAACATCTCTATTGGTATCCCATCAATTCCTGGAGCTTTGTGTTTTGCCAGTTCTTTCAAGGCAGCTTCCACTTCGTCCTTCAACACCATTGGTTCCTCTTCGTATGCAACCTCTTGGAATGGTTGGTCATCTACCAATTCTTTCTTGTATAATGCCTCTGTGTATTCTTCCCATCTTCTTTTGATGTTTCCTGCATCATTTAATATTTTCCCTGTAGAATCTTTCACTACTGCCACTCGAAGCTTGAATTTTTTCTTCACTTCCTTAAGCTTGAGAAACAGAGAGCATGTTCTTCCCTTTTGCTTTTCTGCCTCCAGTTCCTTGCACATGTCATTATAATATTTGTTTTTGTCTTCTCGAGCTGCCTTCTGAAATCTTCTGTTTAGTTCCTTAACTTCATCATGTCTTCCTTTTGCTTTAGCTGCTCGACGTTCAAGGGCAAGGTCCAGTGTCTGTTTTGACATGTAATTTGGTCTTTTCTTTTTTTCTTGTCTTTTTAAGAACTTTTTGCTTCCTTCTTGAATGATATCTTTTATGTCATGCTACAACTCTTCTGGTCTCCTGTCATTTGTGTCTAATGCATTAAACCTATTTTTGAGGTGGTCTCTGAACTCAGGTGAACTGAATGTGCAAACTATCAGACAATATCATTAATATCACACACCAGCAAAATTCTACTAAAGATCATCCAGAAGCGACTGCAGCAGTATATAGACAGGGAATTACCAGAAAATCAAGCGGGATTCAGAAGAGGGCGGGGAACCAGGGACATCATTGTTGATGTCAGGTGGATATTAGGTGAAAGCAGAGAATATCAGAAAGATGTCTATCTGTGTTTTATTGACTATGCAAAAGCATTTGATTGTGTGGATCATAACAAATGATGGATAACACTTCGGAAAATAGGAATACCAGAACACCTAATTGTGCTCATGAGAAATCTGTACACGAACCAGGAGGCAGTTGTTCGAATAGAACAAGGAAACACTGAGTGGTTTAAAGTTGAGAAAGGTGTGCATCAGGGCTGTATACTCTGACCCTATCTCTTCAATTTATACGCTGAGCAAATAATCCGAGAAGCTGGACTTCATGAGGAAGAACGTGGCATTAAGATTGGAGGAAGACTCATCAACAACCTGCGTTATGCAGATGACACCACTCTGCTTGCTGAAAGTGAAGAAGATTTAAAACATTTACTGATGAAGATCAAAGATCATAGCCTTCAATGTGGGTTACGACCAAACATCAACAAAACAAAAATCCTTACGACTGGGTCAGCACGCAACTTCACATTAAATGGAGAAAAGATTGAGGTTGTCCAAGATTTTGCTTTGCTTGGCTCTATAATCAACACCCGGGGAAGCAGCAGTCAGGAAATCAAAAGTTGCATTGGTCTAGGAAAAGCAGTGGCCAAAGATTTCTTTAGAGTATCGAAAAGCAAAGATGTCACATTGAAGACGAAGGTGCGTCTGACTCATGCCATGATATTTTCAGTGGCATCATATGCTTGTAAAAGCTGGACATTGAACAAGAGAGACAGAAAAAGAATTGATGCTTTTGAATTGTGGTGCTGGAGACGTCTATTGAATACACCATGGACTGCCAAAAGAACCAATAGATCTGTCCTAAAAGAAGTACAACCAGAGTGCTCCTTGGAAGCAAAAATGGCCAAACTGCGTCTTACATATTTCAGACATGTAGTCAGGAGAGAACAATCCTTGGAAAAGGACATCATGTTTGGGAGAGTGCCAGGTCAACACAAAAGAGGAAAACCCTCCACCAGATGGATTGACACAATGTCTGCAACAATGGGCTTAAACATAAATAAGATGGTTTGCCTGGCACAGAATTGGCAAGTGTTTCGATCTGCTGTGCATAGGGTCACTATGAGGTGGACTCGACTTGACGGCACCTAACAACAACAACAACATGTTGGTGTTTATCATTTCTGATATTTTCATGTTATTTGACTTTTTAAATGGTTTTATGTGGTGCATTCTTCTTTAACCTACTTTCTTGTTTTTGTTTTTTGAGACAGGGTATCACTACTAACCCAGGCTGGCCTGGAACTTGCTATGTTCCTATATCAGCCTCTCAAATGCTAGGATTATAGGGATGCACCACTATGCCCTGCTTAACCTGACATTTTGTTTAAAAGTAAAATATTTTCAATGTATGTATCAATATATATTTCTATGTGTGTTTATTTAGTGATGTTTGGATAATTTCAGCTGGAGTGCCAGGTACTCTGCCAAGTACTTTAGGAGTGTTAATCTCATTTAATCCTTAATCCTATAGGATAGATGATGCTATGAAGTGACATAGGTAATACCCATATTTTCCAGAAAAAACTGAGGCTGAGAGATTTTGGGTAATTTACCCAAGACCATAATGCCAGTGAGTAATGGAGCCTAGGTTTGAACTTTAGCAGAGTAACTTCAGAGCTTGAATTCATAAGTACATTTGTTACGTCCCACATTGTGCTCTCTACAAGAAAATTCTCAGGTCTTTTTTTATTTTTCATTTTATTTTTATTTTTATTCTTTGGTGCTGGGGACTAAACCCAGAGCATTGCATTTGATAGGCATGTGCTTTTCAACTGAGCTAAATCTCCAACTCTAGTCTCTCCCATTTTAAAAGCCCCATAATCTTATTTTTTCCATTATTTGCTACTCAGTTTTTTCTCCTGTTAATAGCAAATCTCTTCAGAAGAGTTGACTGTTTCACTATGAGCAGTACTTCTCTTCTTTCCATTCTTTCCTGCTCTGACCTGGTGTTTGTCCCCACTGTTCTATTGAATCTATGCTTTTAGGATCATCAGTGATTAAATTTAGTTCTTATTCAGTTATTTCACAGTTATATCATTTCTTCATCTCTGATACACTTTCTTCTCTTGACTTTCAAGAGACTATACTATTTGTTCGTTTGGTGCTGGGATTGAACCGAGGGCCTTATGCACGGCCCTGAACTTTAAACCCAGCCCCTAGACCACGCTCTTAATTTTCTTGTTACCTTACTGTCTGCCTTCTCTTTTTTTCTCTAACTGCCTAATGTTGAAGTCCCTCATGGCTTAGTCCTTGGTCTTCTGTGTTTTGTCTTACTTTTGATCCTCTTGAATTTGGAGATCAAATGTCATGGCTCTAAATACCATCTTTATGAAGTGACTCTCAAATCGAGATGGCAAAAAATTGTCATTTTTAGTTACATATTGAAAATAGTGCCAGATTCTGAATTCCAGTTTTGGCCTTTCAACTGCCCATGTGATAACTGCACTAGGATGTCTAAAATGGGAACCCTGAATCCTATGCTACACATAGTTTTCCCCATCTAAATTGATCATCACTATCCTTCCAGTTGTGCAGGCCAAAAATCTTTTTTCACCAGGTGTATTGCTATTATTTGGTCTGTGGCACCATCATATCACCTCGATTGCACAGTGGTCTTTTAACTGATCTCTCTTTTTATCCTGGTTCATACAAAGCTGGAGAAGTCAGATTGTGTCATTTTGCTGAAAACACTCAGGGTTCCCCATTTCACTAAGAGTAAAAGCCAGAAACTTTACACTTAACTACAAGAACTCAGTGGCTCTGCTTCCCATCACTTTTCTCCTTTCTTGTTCATTCCACTCCAGTGTCAGCCACATTCTTAGTTTAGGGCTCTCTGCCTCTAATGCTGTTCCTTCAAAGAGCCATAGACTTGTTCTCTCACTTGATTCAAGTCTTGTTTATATTAAATTTTCAACAACTTAACCTATTTAAATTACTTTAATTGTAACTGTTTTCCCTCTGTCATTGTTATTTGATCCCTATTCTCTGCTGTTTCTTTACTCTATAGCATATACTATGTTCAAATGTGCTATATAGCATTTACTTACTTACTGTGATTACATCTTATTTCCTGTCTTCCTCTAGTACAACATTGAGCTCATAGTAATAGAACTTTCCTTTAGTTCCTAGAGCAATACTTGGGATGTAGTAGGTACTTAAGCATTGACTGTTGAGTCAATATTTGTTTCTATGGGGATAAATTCATGAATGTGTAATTGTGGAGTCAACAGGTAATATTCATTTAGACTTTTTTATTTCCAGTCCTGAGGGTTGAGCCCAGGGCCTCCCACTTGTATGCTCTTCAAGTGGTGGACTACTGAGCTGCACCCTCAGCCCATTTTTTTACTTTTTGAGACAGGGTCTCACTAAGTTATGCTGCCTCTGGTCTCAAACTTACGATCCTCCTGCCTCCGCCTCCTGAGCCACTGGGATTATAGGCATGCGCCACTGAGCCCGGCTTTTTTTAAATTCTTTTACCCCCACTCCTTTATTGATAAATGTTGGTGGGGGACAGAGTAATACAGCATTTGCTTTTTCCATTATGCAACTATTACATCACTTTTGGTTATATTTTTATGAACTCACAAGGTTTATGGGACATTTTGACTAATATGTAGTAAAACTCAAGTGCATTTTAGGGTTAAGTTCCCCTGTTTTTCCCAGTGTACTCAAGAAGTTGCGTAGTTTACATTGAGATTATCCACTCCCTCTTTATCCATCTACATTGTTTCTCCTCCCCATCCCACCTTCCCAATCTTCGCTTCCTTTTGCTAGTTCCCTCCCTGCATTTTTCTACTCTTTATATTACCCCTTCTTTGCTAAGTTTAACTGTGCATTTTTATATATCAACTTATGTATAGGATTTTTTCTGTTTTCTTCACCTCCCAAATATGAATGAGAACATATGGTATTTCTCTTTTTGAGTTTGTGCTTGTTCGCTTAAGGTGATACTACCCAGTTCCATCCATTTTGCTGCAAATGACATTATTTCATTTTTTTTTATTGCGGAGTAGTATTCCATTGTGTATATATATCATAATTTTTTTATCCATTCTTCTGTTGATGGGCATCTTGGTTGGTTCCATATCCTCACTATTGTGAATAGTACTACATTAAATGTGGACATGCAGGTGTCTCTGTGGTATGATGACTTGTCTTTGGGTATAGTCCCAGTAATGGTATAGCTGGGTTAGATGGCAGTTCTATTTTTAGTTTTATGAAGTATCTCCGTATTGATTTCTTAAGTGGTTTGACCAATTTACAGTCCCATCAACAGTGTAAGAGAGTCCCTTTCGCTCCACATCCTCACCAGGATTTGTTATTATTTGTTTTCTTGTTCTTAGCCATTTTTACTATGGTTAGGTGGAATCTCAGAGTTATTTTGATTTGCATTTCCCAAATGGCTAGGGATATTGAGCATTTTTTCATGTGCTGCTTAGCCTTATGAACTTCTTCATTTTAGAACTGTCTGTTCACTTCCTTTGCACACTGGTGGAGTGGGTTATTTTCTTGGGGTTTGCTTTCTTCTTGTTGTTAGGTGCCATCAAGTCAGTGTCCAACTCACAGTGACCCTAGGTACAACAAGAGAAACACTATTGTCGGTGCCCTCTGCTATTCATAGGGTTTTCAATGGTGGATTGATTTTTGGGAATGGGTTGCTGGGTCCTTCTCCCAAGACTACAGTATCTGGTGTTCCCAGGCTGTCTCCCACCCAAGTATTAACCAGGCCCGACCCTACTTAGCTTCCAAGATCTTATGGGATCGGACGCCACAGTGCTACAGCTGCAGGCCTGCTTTCTTGAATTCATTCTAAATTCTAGAAATTAGTCCTCTGTCAGATGGGTAGGATGTGAAGATTTTCTCCCATTTAGTGGGCTCCTCTTTAACTCTGTTGATTGTTTCCTTTGCTTTAGAGAAGCTTTTTAATTTCATGTAATCCCATTTGTCAATTCTTGGTGTGATTTCCTGAGGAGTTGGAATTAAGGAAATGCTTTCCTATGCCTCTGTGTCAGACCTTTTTTTTAATCTTTTCTTCTAGTAGTTTTAAGGTTTCTGGTTTTATGTTGAGGTCTTCTATCCATTTTGAGTTGACTCTCGTGCTTATTAAGAGGTATGGGTCTGTTTTCATTTTTCTGCACATGGATATCCAAGTTTCCCAGCACCATTTATTTAGGAGGCTATCTTTTGTCTAATTTGTGTCCTTAGTCCCTTTGTCAAAGATTAGGTGGTTGTAGTTGAGTGGGTGTATCTGTGGGACTTCAGTTCTGTTTCATTAGTTGTCAGGCCTATTTTTGTGCCAGTACCAAGCTGTTTTTGCTATGGTAGCCCTGTAGTATAGTTTAACGTCTGGGATTGTGATCCTGCCTGCACTAGTTTTTCAGCTTAAGATTTTTGGCTGTATGTGGTCTTTCATGTTTCCATATGAATTTTTGGATTAGTTTTTCTACTTCTGCAAAGTCTATCATTGGGATTTTAATGAGAAGTACATTAAATCTGTAAATTGCTTTTGGCAGTATAGCTGTTTTTACAGTATTGATTCTCCTAATCCATGAGCAGGGGAGGTCCTTACACCTTCTAGTATCCTCTGTGATTTCTTTCTTTAATGTTTTAATGCTTTCCTTGTAGAGATCTTCAAGGTCTTTGATTAGATTGATTCCTAAGTATTTAAGTTTTTGATAGGCTAGCGTGAAAAGGATTGCTGCCTTAATTTCCTTCTCTTCTTGCTCACAATTGGTGTAAAGGAAGGCTACTGATTTTTGAGTGTTAATTTTGTATCCTGCTACTTTGATGAAGGAGTTAATTAGGTCTAAAAGTTTTCTAGAGGAGATTTTGGGGTCTTTAGGTAAAGGATCATGTTGCCTGCGAATAAGGATAATTTGTCCTCTTCCTTGACTATCTGTATTCCTTTGATTTCCTTTGATTTTCTTCTCTTGTGTGATGGCTCTGGCTACGACTTGGATCACAGCATTGAATAAGATAGGAGAGAGTGGACTCCTTCCTATGTTTTTCCTGATCTTAGAGGAAATGGTGCGCATAAACCTTGACATTCTAGGCATCAGTGAGCTAAAATGGACCAGCATAGGCCATTTTGAGTCAGACAACCATAGGTCTACTATGCTGGAAATGATAAACTAAAGAGAAATGGGGTTGCATTCATCATCAAAAAAGACATTTCAAGATCTGTCATGAAATACAATGTTGTCAGTGATAGAATAATATCCATATGCCTACAAGGAAGGCCAGTTAATACGACTATTATTCAAATTTATGCACCCACCACTAAGGCCACAAATGAAGAAAAGGAAGACTTCTATCAGCTTCTGCAATCTGAAATAGATCAAACATGCAATCAAGACATACTGATAATCACTGGTGACTGGAATGCAAAGGTTGGAAACAAAGAAGAAGGCTCAGTAGTTGGAAAATATGGTCTTGGTGACAGAAACGAAGCTGGAGATCACATGATCGAATTTTGTCAGACCAATGACCTTTTCATTGCAAATATATTTTTTCAACAACATAAACGGAGACTATACACATGGACTTCACCAGACGGAACATACAGGAATCAAATTGACTACATATGTGGAAAGAGACAATGGAAAAGCTCTGTACAAAATGTCAAAACAAGACCAGGTGCTGACTGTGGATCAGAACAACTTCTCATATGCAAGTTCAAACTGAAGCTGAAGAAAATTAGAATAAATATCGGAGAGCCACAGTATGACCTTGAGTATATCCCACCTGAGTTCAGAGACCACCTCAAAAATATGTTTAATGCATTAGACACAAATGATAGGAGACCAGAAGAGTTGTGGCATGACATAAAAGATATCATTCAAGAAGGAAGCAAAAAGTTCTTAAAAAGACAAGAATAAAAGAAAAGACCAAATTACATGTCAAAAGATGCTAGAACTTGCCCTTGAATGTGGACCAGCTAAAGTAAAAGGAAGATGTCGGAGTTTTGGCTCTAGCCCGGCTAAAGTTAGGGCCAAACCCTCAACATAAACACGTGGCCGATGTCGGGAAAGAAGGATCTCGGGAGACCTTCAGATGGTTGGAGGACAGGGAAGGTTTATTGGGATGCTCCCCTTATGGAGAGCAAGGAGCAAGCAGCCCCTATAGAGCAAGGCTCTACCCCTTTAAGTGCTGGCTCTAGGCCTGCAGCATGGACTAGGCCTGCAGCATGGAATGCTGCAGGCTAAGTGCTGGTACAGCTCAGCCTTAAAGGCACAGCCACAGCCGCAGATGTTCAGTTGAGGTCCGGTGGTCTTGACTCTCGCTGCTTGCCTTCTTTACCCCCCTCCTTCCCAAGGATGGGAGGAGTTGGGAGCCTCTTCGTGGCTTGCTAGATGCCTTCGGCTCTTCGGGGCCCCTGGGCTTGAACTCGCCGGCTTGCTAGATGGTCTTGCTGGAGTAGGGAGCGCTGGTCCAGGTGATGAGGTTCAGGAGATAGTCAGAGAGGTGAGGATCAAAGGATGATCTGGGGTCCAGGAGCCCTGCTTTTATAGGGTCCTGGAAGGGTCACATGGTGGGGTTCAGCCAATCAGGGCACACAGCTGGCAGGTACAGGGGGCAAACGGACATAACTGCCAAGTGGAGACAGTTACTACCTGCAAGGTGGTGAGGGGAGCCAATCAAAGTTAAGGTGGTTAGGGCTGGTCAAACTGGCCGGGGGCCATCTTTGCTCACTCGATGGGAGGGGCTGTTTTGAGCGAGTGAGATGAGCCCTGGGGTCAACTAGGGGTCAGCCCCTCAGGCTGTCATGAGGGACCCTAGCTGGAAAATATTATTTTAAAAATCCCCAACAGGAAGACATGATGAAGTTAAGGAACTAACAGAAGATTTCAGAAGGCAGTTCGAGAAGACAAAAACAAATATTATAATGACATGTACAAGGAGCTGGAGGCAGAAAACCAAAAGGGAAGAACATGCTCTGTGTTTCTCTAGTTTAAGGAAGTGAAGAAAAAATTTAAGCCTCGAGGGGCAGTAGTGAAAGATTCTACAGGGAAAATATTAAATGATGCAGGAAACATCAAAAGAAGATGGGAAGAATACACAGTGTCATTATACAAGAAAGAATTGGTAGATGACTAACCATTCCAAGAGGTTGCATATGAAGAGGAACCAATGGTATTGAAGGACGAAGTGGAAACTGCCTTGAAAGAACTGGCAAAACACAAGGCTCCAGGAATTGCTGGGATGACAATAGAGATGTTTCAACAAACAGATGCATCAGTGGAGGTGTTAACATGTTTATGCCAACAGATTTGGAAAACAGCTACTTGGCCAACTGACTGGAAGAGATCCATATTTGTGCCTATTCCCAAAAGAGGGGATCCAACTGAATGTACAAACAATCAGACAATATCATTAATATCACACACCAGCAAAATTCTACTAAAGATCATTCAGAAACAACTGCAACAGTATATAGACAGGAAACCGGAAAATCAAGAAGGATTCAGAAGAGGGCAGGGAACCAGGGACATCATTGCTGATGTCAGGTGGATATTAGCTGAAAGTAGAGAATATCAGAAAGATGTCTGTCTATGTTTTATTGACTATGTAAAGGCATTTGATTGGATGGATCATAACAAATTATGGATAACACTTCGGAAAATGGGAATACCAGAACACCTAATTGTGCTCATGAGAAATCTGTACATGAACCAGGAGGCAGTTGTTCGAATAGAAGAGGGAAACACTGCATGGTTTAAAGTTGAGAAAGGTGTGCGTCAGGGCTGTATACTTTCACCCTATCTCTTCAATTTATACGCTGAGCAAATAATCCGAGAAGCTGGACTTTATGAGGAAGAACGTGGCATCCAGATTGGAGGAAGACTCATTAACAACCTGCGTTATGCAGATGACACCACTTTGCTTGCTGAAAGTGAAGAGGATTTAAAACATTTACTGATGAAGATCAAAGATCATAGCCTTCAATATGGGTTATGACTAAACATCAGCAAAACAAAAATCCTTACGATTGGGTCAGCACGCAACTTCACAATAAATGGAGAAAAGATTGAGGTTGTCTAAGATTTTGCTTTGCTTGGCTCTATAATCAACACCCATGGAAGCAGCAGTCAAGGAATCAAAAGACGCATTGCTCCACGAAAAGCTGTAGCAAAAGATCTCTTTAGAGTATTGAAAAGCAAAGATGTCACATTGAAGACAAAGGTGCATCTGACTCATGCCATGGTATTTTCAGTGGCATCATATGGTTGTGAAAGCTGGACATTGAACAAGGGAGACAGGAGAAGAATTGATGCTTTTGAATTGTGGTGCTGGTGACATCTATTGAATATACCATGGACTGCCAAAAGAACCAACAAATCTGTCCTAGAAGAAGTGCAACCAGACTGCTCCTCGGAAACAAGAATGGCCAGACTACGTCTTAGAGATTTTGGACATGTAATCAGGAGAGAACAATCCCTGGAGAAGGACATCATGTTTGGGAGAGTATCAGGTCAACACAAAAGAGGAAAACCCTCCACCAGATGGATTGACACAGTGTCTGCAACAATGGGCTTAAATATAAATAAGATTGTTTGCCTGGCACAGAATTGGCAAGTGCTTTGATCTGCTGTACATAGGGTCGCTATGAGTTGGACTCGACTCAACGGCACCCAACAACAACAACAACAACAACAGAAGATATCATTTCAGTTTTTCTCCATTTAATATGATATTGGCTGTATGTCATTTAGAGTTTCAATATAGTTTAATTACCTTCCAGGTTAATCATATCAGTTTTCTTTCTTACCATCTCTAAGCAGAAAATCTCAGTATTTAAATTCTCACTTTGATTTCTGTGACCGTACAGTGTATCTGTGGATCATTTCCCGGTGCTTCCCTGCTTCTGGTTCTTCTTCTTCTTCTTTTTTTTTTTTTTTTTTTTTTTTTTTTTTTTTTTTTTTGCGGTAGTGGGGGTTGAACCCAGGGCCTCTCGCCTGCATGCTCTGCAAGTGCTGGACCACTGAGCTGCGCCCCTGGCCCATTTTTTTTTTTACTTTTTGAGACAGGGTCTCGCTAAATTACGCAGACTGCGTCTGGTCTTTAACTTGCGATTCTCTTGCCTCCGCCTCCCGAGCCGCTAGGATTACAGGTGTGCGCCACCATGTCCGGCTGCTTCTGGTTCTTCTTGACTGTAAGGTGGCCATTTCTTCAAGTCATGTTGATCTTTTAAACTTTTTCTTAGTAAACTGATCCAAGCTTTATTGTATCCATGTTGATGAAGCAAAAAGCTTTATCTCTGGCTGTCTTTAGTTTCTCTATTAAGGACAGTGTCATCTCCAGCTTTCTGTGTAACACCTCTACTCATTGAACTTGATGTAGTGGTATAACATTATTGGTAAAGCTGAATTTTGTTTTTCCTTTTTTAAAATGTATTTCCTTTATAAAAAATATAACTGTTTATTCGGCCTTCTAGAGAGAGAAATTCAAACTTGTCTTGGATATCTTTTTTCTATCTCCTTTTTATCAGATACTGAGTGTTACACTATTTTTACTTCCTTAATAGCAGAGAAGCACCCATATAGTGCTGGGCATGGCACAGTGTCTGTTAATGTTTCATCTGATGTACATAGAGTCACTATGAGTCAGTCCTGACTTGACGGCACCTAACAACAACAAAAATCTCTTAAGTCTTTTTCTGATTTTCTAGAGTTATTACTCCTAACCAGATCCTCATACATACCTGACTGATGAGAGTTCTTTGTGACTAGTTTATAAATGTATCTATCCCCAAGTGTTTAAAGTGCTTGCTGAAGTGCTACCATGTGGATTAATTGCAATTTTACTTGAGTTGCATTTCCTTGGAATTAAGATATAAATTTGTTATATTCCTCCTTGCCCTTTTTTTTCTGTTGTTTTGAGACTGGTCTCAAACTCAAGATCCTCTTGCCTTAGCTTTCCACATGCTGGGATAATAGGTATGTGCCACCATCCTTTTTTTTTTTTTTTTTAATGAAATAAAAGTGCAAAATAATTTTGTGTAGTAGCCTTAAAAAGGGAAAATACAAGTTAGTGCCTTGCCAGTGATAAATTGAATGTCAGCTTGGTGATGTGTTAGGGAATCAGTAGCACTTCTATGTCAGTTATGAAGAAATGTCCTGCCATTTGACAAGTTTCTTTTAGTCTATAAAATTGTGTATCCAAATTAAATCTTTTCTATTTTTGAGACAGTTTCTCACTGTGCAGCCCAGGCTGGGTTAGAATTTGCTATGTAGACCAGGCTGGCCTCAAACTCACATCAGTCCTCCTGTCTCAGCTTCCTAAGGGCTGGAATTTATAGGCATGTGCCAGTACGCTTGGCTCAGATTGGATTTTTGGGGGGGTGGGTGGATAAGCTCTCCTGTAGCCCATACTGGCCTCCAACTTGCTATCCTCTTGCCCCAGCCTCTAGAGTACTGAAACTACAGATGTGCCCTGCCACACCCACCTCCAAATTAGCTCTTAAGGGACTTTTTAACTTACTTTATATTTGCCCCTATATATTTAAATGTGCTTGCTTCTTTTTTTTTTTTTTTTTTTTGGTGGGGGGGTGGCGCGCAGTACTGGGGGTTGAAGCCAGGGCCTCATGCTTGCATGCTTTGCGAGTGCTGTACCACTGAGCTCAACCCCCAGCCCATTTTTTTACTTTTTGAGACAGGGTCTCACTAAATTACACAGACTGCTCTGGTCTCGAACCTGCCATCCTCCTGTCTCTGCCTTCTGAGTCGCTGGGATTACAGGCGTGCACTACCCCGCCTGGCTTTAAATGTGCTTACTTTTGACTTGTGGATGATTTAGTTATGTACTGCAGGTTCCTATTTGATTTTATGATTATGGCCTTCTTTTTATCTCTTATGTCTGTATGTCTGCCTGTAGATTATGAACTCATTGAACTAGCAATCGTAGCTGGCTGAGTCATGCCATATAGTGCTACAGAAGTATTGGTTGATGGCTGCTATTTTATGCTGCTGGTGATTGGTGATGATGCCTTTATTATGTATTGGTAGGATTAGGATAATACTTTAATTCTACCTATTTGAAAAATAAAAGTGATGACTTTAAGATACTTCAGTTTTTTCTATGATCTATTTTATAAAGTATTTGGGAGGAGAAAGTTAAGCAATAATGTTTTCTTGATCTCTTCCAGCATTTGCTCTTGCAGAATTAATTGACAATTCATTGTCTGCTACTTCTCGTAACGTGGGTATTAGAAGAATACAGATCAAATTGGTAAGAAAATTATACATAAAGAAATTTAATTTTCCTTTTTATATGAGTAGTATAAATTGATTAGCAAAAAATTAGAAAACAAAGATGAACTAAAAGTGAAAGTTATCTGATCTTCTCTCTCTCTCTCTTTTTTTTTTTTGCAATATTGGGCTGTTGAACCTAGGGCCTTGCACATGCTAAGCAAACACTTTGTCACTGAGCTGCCCCGCCCAGTCCTCACTTTTATAAAAAAGACAGGGACTCACCATGTTATGCAGGGTGCCTCTGGCTTTAGACTTATAATCCTCCTTCCTCTGTTTCCCGAGTTGCTGGGATTGCCAGCATGTGTGCCACAGTGCCCGGCTTCATCCATAGTTAAACTTCTTTCATGGGTCATTTTTTCTATGCATATATGAATACATGTATGTGTGTATTTGGTTTTTATAATCTCCTACTTTAATAGTACATTCTAAACATTCAACATATGAATATTCTGAGGTATAATATTCCATTTCTGCAGAGTGGTTTATTGGCTCTAAATTACATAATCAGTCTTCTCTTGTTGAACATAGATTTTTTTCCCTTCATTTTTTTCCATTAGAAGCAATGCAGAAATGATGAATATTTTTATACATTTTTGTCTCTGTTTTGTTTTCTTTTTTTCTGTTTTTTTTTTTTTTTTCCTCCCTTTTGAGACAGGATGTCATTGTATAGTCCAAGCTATCCTGGAAATTCCCTATGGAGACCAGGCTGGCCTCAAACTTGCATGAATCCTCTTACCTCAGCTTCCCAAATGCTGGGATCACAAGTGTACACCACTATTCTGGCTCTGGTTCTGTTCTGTTCTGTTCTTTTTTTTTGCTTTGCTTTGCTCCGCTCCGCTCCGCTCCGCTCCGCTCCGCTCTGCTCTGCTCTGCTCTGCTCTGCTCTGCTCTTCTCTTCTCTTCTCTTCTCTTCTCTCTTTTTCTCTTCTCTTCTCTTCTTTTCTCTCAGTACTGGGGTGCTGAACCCAAAGCCTCATGCATACTTTGCATGCACTGTACCACTGAACTGCATCCTGAGCCCATTATTTTACTTTTTGTAAATTTTAAGACAGGGTCTCCCTAAGTTACACAAGGTGCCACTTGCCTTGAATTTGTGATCCTCCTGCTTCTACCTCTTGAGTCACTAGGATTATAGGTGTGCATCACTGCACCTGCCTTCTGATTATTTCTTTAAGTGAAATTTTGGGTTTAAGAGGCATGGACAGTTCTGAGACTTTTGGTAGGTACAGCTGAAGTGCCTTTCGGAAAGTTGTATTACTTTATGCTTCCATCAGCAGTATAAAAGTGAGCCTATTGAATCACTTTTCATATTTAACTTTTTATGTTTTAAATATTGATTTGATTTTTTCTGTCTTTTTGAACTTATTTTGTTTCATAGCTTTTTGATGAAACACAAGGAAAACCTGCTGTTGCAGTGATAGATAATGGAAGAGGAATGACCTCTAAACAGCTTAACAACTGGGCCGTGTATAGGTTGTCAAAATTTACAAGGCAAGGTGACTTTGAAAGGTTAGAAAATTTTACTTTTTTAATGGGTAGCTGTATATTTTAATAAGAACAAGAGCTCTAAAATGCCTTTAGATACACATAATACATTGGAGGACTTGATGTTATCTGCATATTTAATTAGGTTTTATTACAGAATTTTTGTGATCAATACTAAGAACTACATAATATTGTGCCTTCTTAGTGAAGTTAATTTTTGCATTTATTGAAGTATATAGTAGTTATATTGATATGTTGAGTACTTTAGAACTTCCCCCACTTTTCTAACTGACTTATGTGGGATAAAAACTGTTCAGCCTTTGGAGCAGTAGAATGGTTTTAAAATAAGCTTTAGAAATCACTTCATTTCACCTGCAAAATGTCTAAAATTGCATGTGGTTCCATGGAACTCTGTACTTTTCTATTTCAGGGAACTGTTTTTCAAAATATCCAGAGATATTAGAGAATAGAATCTAGTTTTATATCAGAATGTGCTTATAGAAAATGTCCTGAATGAGAATGTCATAGGGAAAACAAATGCTAAGAGCTGTTAGAGATATGAAGATTTGGATCTTGAGTTGTTAGAGGAGCTCTAAAGTCCTGAAGATGGAGCCTGTCATACAATAGGTAGTTAATATAAACTATTGTTTTAGTTATTACTTCTTGTTCATGACATAAGACTTTCATTCTTTTTCACTATTTTCATAAATATATTCCACTAAAAGAATTTATGGGCTGGGATTTAGCTCAGTTAGTAGGGTGCCGCTCTGCAGTCTCTGAGGTCCTGGATTCAAATCCCAGCACCACAAAAATGGGAGAAGGATGTGGCAATCCATTCCCGAGGCATTCCTGAAACAATCAGCCATTGAAAACCCTATGAGGGTTGCTATGAGTCAGACACAACTTGATAGCACCTAACAACAACAACAACAAAAGGATTTATAAAGTAGCCTTCTCTTTGGAAGGCAAAAAACACTGCTTTTCATATATTTTAAGAATATCAGTTAAATCAGTTGGAAAAGTAGAAAAATGTGGTCTATAGTTTATTAAAAGTGAATCTTCATTGGATTCGTGGGTCATTGACATTTTTCTATAGATCATAACAGATCTTTAACCTTAAGTCAAATGTTAGGGAAATTTTCATTTCCTGTACAAATCTTATTGCTGGTTTTGATCCTAGCTTTATAGATACTGTATCAGTGAACAATATGTTGTTAATAGTTGTTATGTCTTCATACCGTCTTTGAGTCTAGTACCAGTCCCTTGACCCATTCTAGTTTTTGTCCAGATCAGATGTAATCCTTTAGTGCCCTAGCTTCTACTTCTATAGAAGAAATTTTTACTTATTTTACTGCTTCTAGTTCTGTTTTTATTTGATAAAAAGATGGATGTCTCAAGAGACAAAGGCTCAAAGTACAAAACACCTGACAGTTTTGGTCCATAATTTATTTTGTATTAAAAAAATTGAAGTAAATACAGAAAGTACATTTATAAGCATTTTTGTATTCAGTAGTACTGTGTAGAAAATGTAGAGTGATATGATACAGCATCTCCCTTCAGAAAGTTGGTTAGAAAAGGAGGCCTCTTTGAAGTTACACTTGAGTTGAGGTTTGACTGGTTAGAAGAAAACAGCCAAATGAAATCTAGAGGAAGAGTGATCCAAGTGGAAAGAAAATCAGCAAAGGCAAAGATGCTGAAATGATGGCAGTGTTGTTATATTTGAGGGGTAGAAAGGAGACTAGTGTGATTGGAGTGTAGTCTGTGAAGGAGAAAATCAAGAGAGATGAGAGTTTTAATTTGGCACTGTATTTTACTTTTTTGTATGTGTGTGTAGTACTGGGGATTGAACCCAAGGTCTTTTGAATGGTGGACAAGTGCTCTACCACTGAGCTGGACCCCAACCCTTTCTTTTATTTTGAGACAGTCTCACTAAGTTGCTGAGGCTGACCTTGATTTTATGATCCTCCTTCTGTAGCAGGAGTAGCTTGGCAATATTTTTTATAACCTTTATTCACCTGACTGCTGCCCTTTACCCAGACCCATTTTATTTTGAAAAAATTCAAGCCAATAGATAAATTTCAAGAATAGTACTACAAGCCAAGCATGGTGGTTGGATGCCAGTAATCCCAGCGACTTGGAAGCCAAGGCAAGAGGATCACAAGTTCGAGGCCAGATGCAGCCTGTGTAACTTTGTGAGACCTTATCTCAAGATAAAATATTAAAAAGGGGGCTGACAGTGCAACTCAGTGTTAGAACACTTACAAAGTGTGTGTATATATATATATATATATATATATATATATTTGTAAAACTAGTACCCATGGGCTGGGGTTTAGCCCAGCTGGTAGAGTACTGCTCTGCATTCTCTGAGGCCCTGGGTTTGATTCCCAGCACCACAACGATGAGAGAAGGACCTGGCAGCCTACTCCTGAAACAATCCCAAAGCAATCAGCTATTAAAGCCCTATGAATAGCGAGAAGCACTGTCATAGTGCCGGGTATGGCACAGTGTCAGGGAGGGTTTTGGTCTGTTGTACAGAGGGTAGCTATTAGTCAGACCCGACTTGATAGCACCTCACAACACTAGCACCTATGTCTCCTTTACCTAAGTCTATCAATTATTAACCTTTTGTCACATTTATTGTCTAGTAGTCATAGACTTCCTGACATCTCAATCTTTTTTTTTTCTCCCCAAGAACAGAAATGTGTTGTGTCACAATTCTAGAGGCACACAATCCAGGATCAAGGTGTTGGCAGGGGTGGTCTCTGTTGGTGGCTTCTAGGCAGCTGGCTTCTCATTGTGTCCTGACATGGCTTTCTTCTGTGCTTTCTTAACTCTCTAGAGGACTGTTGTGATGTCAGTTGTTAAATCTTAGATTATTTTTCCTCTTTTATTTATCTTCATGAAGAGATATTTATATAGCCCTTGAATATGGAAATGGGAATTTTTTTGAGAGTCATTAACACTACTCTGAGACCTACTTGAAATCTATATTCTCAACCTTATTTGAGAAAACAGAATTGTTACCTAGGTTAGGTTTGAATGGATGGTTTGGTTTGAGAAAGGATACAGCCTGGTGATTATGGGTGTGTCTCTCTGCTGAGCAGTGAAGAGAATTATTTAGATTTGTATCAGTTTATGTATGTGTTGTGTTTTATCTGTGAACTTTCCTCTCCCTAAACTTATGCATACCTTCTCACAAGTATTTTAAGGAAAATATGAGTATTTTCATCTTACTTTCTAAAATTATTACCATAGCAACTAAGTTCTTAGAACCTATTCTGTTTTTATTTGTTTGTTTGAGTGGGGCAGTTGCAGTCTGAGACAGGGTCTCACTGTGTATCCCTGGCTGGCCTAGAACTCAGTCCTGCTTCAGCCTCCTGAGTGTTGGGATTACAGTTATGTAGCACCACACCTGGCTTTTTTTTCTTAATGAATATTAGGTTCATAAATCATAATTCTAAGGAACAGACTGCATTCTACAAGTTTTGATATACTCTGTTTTCACTTTCATATGATTCATGTACTTTTTATGTCCATTTCACCTTCCTCTTTGACTAGTGAATTGTGTCAGGATTGTGTATATTTCCAAGAGTTTCCAACAGATTTTCCTGTTGTCTTCCTGTGGATTTCATGTTTCATTTCCTTATAGTCAGAAAACATACCCTATATAATTTTAGTTCTTTTAAATTTGTTGAGTTTTATAATCCAAGATGTATCTCCATGAATTTTGTGTGTGTTCTTGAATTTTTTCTGTGTGGTCCTATATTTTTTGCTGTTTGGAGAAGTTTTCTACAAATAGCAGACCTTGATTTCTTGATATCTTTACTGGGACTTTTTTTTTTCCTCCAATATTCAGGGATTGAATCCAGGGCTTTGCTCCATGTTGGGCAAGTGCTCCACCACTGAGTTGCACCCCTGACCCATTTTTTATTTTCTGTTTTGAAGCAGAGACTTGCTAAATTGCACAAGCGGGGGCCAAGTGCGATGGTGCACCACTATAATCCAAGCAATTCAGGAGGTAGAGGCAGGAGGATAGCAAGTTTGAGGCCAGGGGCCACCTGTGTAACTTAGTGAAACTCTGTCTCATAAAAATTTTTTTAAAAATGGGGTTGGGGATGCAATTCAGTGATAGAGCACTTGCCAAGTATTCTCGAGGCCCTGGGTTCAGCCCTCCAGTAACGCCAAAAAAAATAAATAAAATTTGTGCAGGCTGCCTTTGTCCTTGAATTTGTAATCCTCCTGCCTTAGCCTCCTGAGTCAGTGGGGTTATAGGCATGTGCCCCAGCACCCAGGGTCTCTGCAATTTTATAGTACATATTTAACTTTAGACTTCTCTTTAAGTTAAGGACTTTGGTACCCTTTCTCTGATCACTCCTTATCCAGATTAACACGTTTATTATTGAAAGTATTTCAGGTGTGACATTTTAGAAATCCCACAATTTATACACACTACTTTTCCCTAACCACACCATTTTTAAAGTCTTAAACATACTGCCTTTAAAAATATTCACCTTTGTTTGTATCATATTCTGTTAACCTTTTTTATGTCAGATTGTGCTTGTAGGAACATTCTTTCAGAGCAAGTCTCTTGGTAGTAATTTACTTTGGTTTTTGTCTGTAAATTCCTCATTTCATTCTAGTTCACAATTCTAGATTGACTGATTTCTTCCAGGCCTTGTGGAGATAATAATTGCAATGTCTTTTACTGTTGCTATCAAAGCTGGCTAACCTGTTTTTATTAAGTGATTGGTTGATTAGTACTGGGGGCTTGAAGCCAGGGCCTCATGCATACTTTGTAAGAGCTCTATCACTGAGCCATACCCCAAGCCCCCTTTTTATTTTTTATCTTGAGATAACGGTCATGTTGAGTCAAGCAGGCTGCCTCTGGCCTCAAATTCACTAACCTCCTGTCTCTATCTCCTGAGTTCCTGGGATTACTGACATGTGCCACCATGCCTTTTGGGCTCAGTTGGTCTTCCTTGATCTGTAGAGCCATGTCTTGCATTGGTTCAAGAATCTTGGCAGATATTATCCAATCTCTCTGTTTTCTCGGACTACATTTAAACTTGAATGAGATACTTTTTTTGGTCATTCATATCTTTTAATTTCACTTTGATGTTTTCAGTTTTGTTTCTTATGGGTAAGTTCTTTGAATGCGTCTTCCTATTTTCTGGTTCTTTCCAGCTATCTCATGCCTGGTTTTTAACCTTTCCGTTGAAATTAATAGTGTTACAGCTACACACACACACACACACGCAATTTTGTTTATTTCTGGATATTGGGAAATAGTGTCCCAGGTGACCCTCCCTATATTTGAAAGTCTAGTGGTGCCTTCTTTCCAGAATGTAATTATGGTGCAGTGAGACGTTTTCTCAGGTCTTCATTGGTCATAATACACATAAATGAAACTCTCCTTTGCTCTAATCCCCATTCTTCAGCAAATGTTTTAACAAGTTTAAAATACCAATCTTTTTTAAAAGGAAGTTTCTGGAAGCATAAGAATGTATAAAAATAAGAATATTTACTCCTATTTGCTGACAGATTTGGGGACCCAAGAGTTTGTACTTTAGTTTTTCATTTCTTAAAGTTTCCAGGTGAAGCTGATATTGCTGGTCTGGTGACTATACATGGAAAACCATTGGACTAGATGAGATCTTGATTCTCAGCTCTGATTCTCTCACCTTTGGTTTTGGGGTGCTAGCTGTCAGAGATCATTTTGTTAACATTTAATAAAAGTGTTATAAGATTTCTTTTGGCACTTACGTAGATTGTTTTATATCACTGAATTAATATGTTTTATTTTAGTGATCATTCAGGATATGTTCGGCCAGTACCAGTGCCACGAAGCTTGAATAGTGATATTTCCTATTTTGGTGTTGGGGGCAAACAGGCTGTTTTCTTTGTTGGACAATCAGCCAGAGTAAGTAAAAAACTTTTCTTACAAATGAAAGTTGAACAGAATATTCTGTGGTTGATCAGTTTAACTATTAAGAATTTTTAAAGTCTTGTTTTTCATATTTGACAGATGATAAGCAAACCTGCAGATTCCCAAGATGTTCATGAGCTTGTGCTTTCTAAAGAAGATTTTGAGAAGAAGGAAAAAAATAAGGAGGCAATATATAGTGGATATATTAGAAACAGAAAGGTACAGTGCAGGTTAAAACTCATAATTGTAAATTTATTCCTTTCGCTATATGAAAAGACAGAAGATTTTTCTAATTAATTAATTAATTTTGTGGTATTTGGGGAAGTTGAACCAGGGGCCTCACCCATGCTTTGTAAGTATTCTACCACTGATCTGCACCCATAGCCCATGTTTTACTTTTTTATTTTGGGTCAGGGTCTCACTAAGTTATGTAGGCTGCCGCTAGCCTAAAACTTGAGATCCTCCTTCTTCCACCTCTTGAATTGCTGAGATTACAGGTGTGTGTCACTGCACGTGGCTCTAATTTATTATTGTGATGTTAGTGTTGTTCCAAAAACCCAAATGTGTGGAATTTCAAAATAAGTTACTTGCAGTTTTATTCTTTCTCCTTTAATCATGTGAGTAGCAAAAATGATTATTTATGTGCTTTCTTAGCTCAAAACTCTTCATAATAAGTTGTCTCCTAAAGTCCAGTAAATGTTCTCTAAATTGCTCATAGTTGCCAACTTTTTTCCTTGGTCTAAATTTGGGTTTTAAAGTTTTTGTTATAGAATAATCATAGAAATAGAGTACAAAAACAGTGACAGGGAAATCAGAGCTTGAAGAGAAGTAAATGGGCTGGGTGTTGTGGCACATGCCTGTAATCCCAGTGATTCAGGGAGGTGGGGCCAGACGATTGTGAGTTTGAGGCCAGACATAGCCTGGGACTCTGTGAGATCCTGTCTCAATATTAAAAGAAATGAGATTTCTGTTGGAAATTTGTTTTATTTATTTATTTATTTATTCATTCATTCATTCATTTAAAGACAGGTTCTCACTGTGTAGCCCAGGCTGTCCTCCAATTCTCCTTTGTCCTGCCTCAGCCTTCAGTGTGCTAGGAGTATAGGCAGCAAGTTTGTTTTTTAAATTGTCATTTTAAGCTGGATATGATGGTTCATGCCTGTAACCCAGTGACTCAGGAAGTGGAGGTAGGATGGTGAGTATGAGACCAGAGGTAGCTTGTGCAACTTAGCAAGACCCATCTCAAAATAAAAACATGAAAAAGGGGCTAGTGGTGCAGTACAGTTGTAGAGCACTTGCAAAGTATGTGCAAGGCCCTGGGTTCAACCCCCAAGAAACGGAAAAAGAAAAAAATGTCATTTTGATGCCATATTGTTATCAAATTTTAATCTTGCAGGTGAGTCCATCGTATTATATATTCATTCAAATTCTCTATTGTTGAAATGTTTTCTCCTTTTTCATCTTAAATTCTTTAAAGTAATTTTGAGTATTTAAAAATTTATTTGCCTATTCTAAAGTTTAGAAACTTTTACAGGACAGTATGAAAAAAGTAAAAATACTCCCAAGTGCTAGAAAACATTCTGGTGAATTTCTGTATAGTTCAGTTTTTTAAATACTTGAAGTTTTTATTCCACATTTCTTCAATTAACATTCTGAGTATTTTGTCATTTTATAAGATGTTTTAGTACACATTTTTAGTAGTTTTATATTTATTTTGAAACTGTAATTATTTTATTGAACTTCTAGCGTATTTAAAGGATTTCACTATAAAGAGTGCCCCAAGTATCTTTGTGTAACACTTTTCCTGAATTATAGATATTTAAAAATAGATCATTAGAATTGTAATAGCTTTGGCAATGAATTTGAACTTCTTAAATTTTCACGGTATTTGTTATAAAATTGCTTGCCTATAAGTTTATCCTAAAAAATCACATATGCTTCCAACAATTGTGTACTGAACTGCCTATCTGATCAATTCCTTATTTTTAGAAAGAATGAGAAGGAGAAAAGGCTTGCAATTTGGTAGTTGAAACCTCCTTTCCTTTCATTACTATAGGCTGTTTTTCTCATGTTTATTAGATAATTTTATTTTCTGTATAACTTAACACTCGCTCTGTCTAAATGGTGTATTTACTTTTGATTATCCTACTTTTTTTCTCCTTCAATTTGTTGCCTTTATTTAACAAATTACATATTCTAATGTATTTACAAAACTATTCCATGCTTTCATTTTATGTTACTGTCACAAAGCTGCATAAAATATATTGGTGGAAGCTGGGTGCCATGGCAAACGTCTGTAATGCCAGCAGCTCTGGAAGATGAGGCAAGAAGGTTGCAAGTTTGAGGCCAGAGGCAGGCTGCACAAGGAGACCTTGTCTCACAATAATTTAAAAAGTGCTGGAGGTGTAGCTCAGTGGTGGAACCCTTGCCTAGTATGCATGAGGCCATGGGTTCAACCCCCCAGTACTGCAGTCAATGAATGAATGAATGAATGAATATATATATATGTATATATTGGCAGAAATATTACTTGGTATGTTAAAACTGGTGAAAAAAATTAGGTATTTAGAATTTAAGTGATTTTTCAGAACTGTATACATACTTGGCTAGAGCTGGGATCTCTTGGATCCCCTATTCTGTTATCTTTTCCTGTGTTTTGTGCTACGTTCATCCCAATAAACATTTCGTAGGTACCAGGAGGTACTTGGTTCCTTTCTTTTTCTGAACAGTTCTTTTCACCTGTCTTTTTCTTTCTTTTTTTGCATTTTCTGGTACTTGGGGGCTGAACCTGAGACCTCATGTATACTTTCTAAGTCCTCTACCACTGAGCTGCAACTCCAGCCCCATTTTTACTAAGTTACACAGGCTGCCTCTGGCCTTGAACTTGTAGTCATCCTGCCTCTACTTCTTGAGTTGCTGGGATTAAAGGCATGTGCCACTGTGCCTGGCCCCAACCTACTTTTATCCTTGACCTATAAGAAATTTTTAGAATGTGAGTGGAATTAGTGGTTCTTGATCTGTAATCAAGAGTTATACCTTTTCTATCGGTTGGTATGTATAACACTTAAATACCAACAGTTCTCAAATCTATGTTTCTTGTCAAGACATTTCTGTTAGAATTGAGATATTGAAACAGGGTGGGATCAGTAAAGTGAGCAAATCATCTGAGGACATTTTATACAGTAAAGGATTTAATGAATTAAATACTTGTATGATTATTGGAGACTGGGATTTAACTCATTTGGTAGAGTGCCACTATGTAGTCCCTGAGGCCCTGGGTTCCATTCCCAGCACCGCAAAAGTGGGAGAAGGATGTGACAATCCACTCTTGAAGCAATCCCCAAAACAGTCAACTATTGAAAACCCCATGAGGGTTACTATGAGTCAGAGATGACTTGACGACACCTGACAACAACAACATGATTATTGGAAGGGCCAAAGAAATGAACTGTAGGCTGAGCCTCCACAAATGATGCCACGACATTCTGGGCTAACTGTTGAGGGATGCTGCAGTCCTGAAGTTGGAGGACATCCACTAGGTGTGGAATCCAAGAACTCATTGCTATACTTGTATGTGATCCAATAATTGGAAAGATTCTCACTGCCAAAATCCCTCCAACACTAGAACATAATTTCTGACTATAACCACTGCTGTGGTAGCCTTTTGACACTTTGAAGCTGAAACTTAGTTATTTGTCCTTCAGTGCTTTGCATGATAATAAAAAACCTTCATGAAATTTCAGAAACTAGCATCTCCTTAAATTTTGGCTTCCAGATCGTTGGATAGTGTACTTAGCTGTTGAAAATAAATTCATACCTACAACCTGAACTGCAAGGTTGCAGTGTGGGAAATGTACTTTTTTGCTTTCTAACTTTTGTATTTCAAAATGGCACAATGAAAGATGATAGGAGTGGATGGTGGATATCAAGTGACCACATTCAGCACACCCATTTCCAGTTTCATGTAGATGTCCTTCCCCAAGTGTTTGAGCAATAACCCATTTTTGGTACATTTGAAATCAAATATTATTTATAAACCTTTCTTATTCTCTCTCTACTCTTCCTTTCAATTACCTTGTCCAATTAATGGCATCCTCTGGACATATAGTTAGAATTGGTAATCCTTGGTGTTAATTACCACCTTTAATTCATCTGCTCCTCATCTACTTAGTTACCACTGCTCTAATTCACCCTTCCCAGGCTCATCTTTCATTGTGTGTTTATCACATAATCTGAACTACCTTGTTTCCCATACATTCTCAAATCCTTATTTGGAGTTTTCTTACTCAATCATTTTCTCTATGAATGTTGCCTTTTTTTTAAACCACTGTAGTTTTTGGTTCCTATCTTTATATTCTCATGTTGTTTTGTAATCATTTTTTTCATTACCTACCAGATAACATTTATAGAGAATAAGGACACTTTCATATTTATCTTGACTTCTATCTTCCTTGGACAGATTTTGAGGCATAGGACTTACAGAAAATAATAAATACTTGGATAATAAATTTGCATCATTAATAACTCAAACTAATCTGTTGTTAATGTGTATAAAATGGTACTTATATAATACGTATTATAGCTGTAATATTAGTAATAGAGAATGCAAAGATGTATTGGAATTTTTTTTGTCTGCATGGTTTTTTGTTTTGTTTTGTTTTAGACAAGATTCTTGTTTTGTAGCCCTTACTGGCCTCAAGCTTCTGATTCTCTTGCTTCTGTGTCCTGAGTGCTGGTATTATAGACTGTGCCACATGTCCCACTTTAATGCACTTTTAAATTTAATATTTATCTTTACCTTTTCCTTTATGATCCTTAAATTTGCTTAGCAGGATGAGATTAGGCAAGCCTTATGCCAATATAATTATCTATGTGAAAGTTCTCACAGTGTTGTCACAGATTCAACCTGGTTTGTTGTATTGGGCCAATTTTGTCCAAATTTTTTTCTAAAGATTGTTTCTGAAACTTATCCAAGTGAATCACATTTAAATTTGTGCAATAGTTACTCATATAATTATAAATTCATTGATTTAATCTGTTGTATTTGTATTCACTTATAGCCATCTGATTCTGTTCATATTACAAATGATGATGAAAGATTTCTACATAATCTTATCGTAGAGGAGAAGGAAAAAGATAGCTTTACTGCTGTGGTTATCACAGGAGTACAACCAGAGCACATACAGTACTTGAAAAATTATTTCCATCTTTGGACACGACAGTTAGCGTAAGTAATTACATTTAGTTCAAGAAACATTGTTACTTAACCTTTTTTATTTTATTTTTTTTTAAGTTTTTTGAGACAGGGTCTCACTGTTGTAGCCCAGGCTGTCCATGAACTCAGTCAATCCTCCTGCCTCAGCCTCCTGAATTCTGGAATTACAGGCTTGTGCTACCATGTGTGGCTTACATATCTTTCTTAAGCAGAAAGTATTACAGATACATTGAGGCTTCTTTGGGTTTTTTCTTTTTTCTATTCTATTTGTTGTTTGTTTTGTTTTTGGCCCAATTTCCTTTCCTTCTGCACAATATCCGGTATTTTGATGTTGGTATTATAATGGTTCTTTATACACTCATTCTATAAATATTACAGATCACCTGGAGTAGACTGAACATTAAGGTACAAGATGTTGATACCTGTTAGAAAATTAAAAATAAACTTTAGAATTTATGAAGTTCAGCAGGGTCACTTCTGTTGGCACCCTTTTATGCTTTTCTGTAGCATCTATCATAACCTTCCATACTATATTTTTTAAGTTTTTTGTTGGCTTTTCCCCATTGTAATGTCTTTTAATTCACTACTATTTCCTCATTGTCCTAAAGAATAGCTGTTACATAGTAAATGCTCAAAAAATGTTTATCAAATGATGCATCTACCTCATTAAAATGAAAAATATATGTATGTTCCTGTACGACATTAATTAGGAAAATTGAAAATAAATTCTTGTGTGCTTATTCCAGTAAAATTTCTGGATTGGATACATCCCATTAGACCAGATCAGAAGAGTACTTAGTTAGTGGCTGTTTTTTTCATTATTTGACATGTAACTATTTATTGGATTGTTTCCACAGTTTGTATTAGTCTGAAATATTGAATGTTGTAAAATGGGTATATCTGAACAAAATTCATATTTGGAAAAAAATCTTTTCATATTTACCCCAAAGAGTATTGCACTAGAGGTATTCTACATTATATATACACATGTATTAACAGTTTAACATCTTTATATTTTTTTGTAGGAAAATAAAATTGACTTTTAGGAATACTTTTATTCCTGAATATTGTTGTTTATTGCCTGATATATTTATATGACATTGGATTTTTCTTCTCTAAGTGTACATTTTATTAGCTGTTTTATAATTACAGTTTCTTCTGAAGGAAATCAGTGTGCATAATACATAAGTAGAATATTCTTTATTATCACAAAGAATTACATAACTTTAACCATTCTTCAAAATAGAGAATTGTTAAAGTATAGTGTCAAACTTATTTTGAATTTACTGAAGATAGGGACATGTTTTAGTGATTTCTGCATAGCCCAGGCTGGCTTCAAGTTCATAGTCCTCCTGCCTTAGCATTTGTAGTGCTGGGATTATAGGTGGGCACCACAACTCCTAGCTCCCAGTGGTATTTTTAAAAGTAGGGTTTTGTTTTGTTATTTTGTTGGGGTTTTTTTTCTTTTTTTCCCCCCTTGTTTTTTTGAAACAGGGTCTCAAATTATAGTCCAGGCTGGCCTAGAACTCAATATATAGCCTCGGCCCACCCGGCACTTTCCATCATCCTTTTTCTGCCTCCCTAAGGCTAGGATTATAGGTGTATGTGTCATCACAACTGGCAAATCTGAATTTTTTTTTTTTTGTGGTACTGGGGGTTGAACCCAGGGCCTCGCGCTTGCATGCTCTGCCAGTGCTGGACCACTGAGTTGCACCCTCAGCCCATTTGTTTACTTTTTGAGACAGGGTCTCGCTAAGTTATGCAGACTGCCTCTGGTCTCGAACTTGCAATCCTCCCACCTCCGCCTCCTGAGCTTCTGGGATTACAGGTGTGTACCACCGTGCCTGGCTCACAAATCTAATTTTTTTTAAAATTAGAATATATGAGAAGGAATTTGCAAATTTCTATTTGAGGAATAACTGAAGACATGATATTGTCAGTTTTTGTTAAAAACATTCTTTATCAGTGTAGTTAAAAGGTTGTCAATTTTATTGACTTTCTCAGAAAATTGACATTTGGTTTCAGTGGTTCTTTTTTTGTTTTTTAGGGGGAGTTGAAACCAGGGCTTTGCACATACTTGACAAGAGCTCTGCCACTGAGCTGCCACTCCCAGCCCATTTTTTATTTTTTTACTTTGAGTCAGAGTTTTGCTGAGTTACTCAGGCTGCCTCTGGCCTTGAGTTTGAGATTTTCCTGGCTCTGTCTCCTGAGTCTCTGGGATTATAGGCATGCGCCACCATGCCCCTCTACCAAAGTATAATCCATCAAAGTATAATCTTATTTAATATTTTTAAAATGAAAGCAGCAAAATGGTGGTTTTCAGTGGAATTATGTTCTTTATTAGTTTTATTTTTGAAACTTTGGGAGTGAGATTGTTTTAGTACCATAGAAGAGAAGACATGAAAGTTCTAGAATGATATTCTCCTACTGAGATTACTTAAAGATAGGCAATTTCAGTCTTCTCTGTGATACCTGAATACTTTCTAGACCATCACTGACAAATAGAATCTTAGATTTCTGCCTTCTGCTTTTTATTTATTGGATAAATAGTTCTTAGAAGTAGAATATATAGTCTTTGATGTCGGAAGGGTGTGGATTGAAGCCCACCTCTCTCTAACTCTAGTTCTGTGACTTAGATAAATTATATACACTCCTTGCCCATCACTTGCTGTATTTATAAAATGATAAATAATAATATCTGAATTTCAGAATTGTTTTTACCATTGGGTTGCTGAATTTTAAAAGCTAGGTGGTGATGCTGGCAAAAAACTGAAGTGCTTCGCACCTTGTGAGTGCTATTAAATAATAGCAATAAAAATTTTGGTAGATTATATGAATTGTAATTTTATGTGAATTTAAAGTATAAAGTTATTCTTCTTTATTTTAGGCATATTTATCATTACTATATTCATGGCCCAAAAGGAAATGAAATATGTACATCAAAAGAAGCTGGACCTTTCAACAATATTGATATTGAAGTAAGATAAAAATCCATCTTAAAATATTAGAAATTATTAGCTATTTGTTCTAGTCCCAAGTGAGTCTGCTAGCAAAAATCAGTCAGTAACTAAACTCTTCTCTCCTCTTTCTTTCCAAAATACTTTGGATATCCAGATAAAGAGATAATTCCTTGATGTATGTTTTTTTGAATCTTGATTTACTGTAGTACTTGGTTTTTTGTTTCCTTTTTTCTGAGGGAGTTGTGGCCGAACATCATGCCCTGACAGCAAGGAGAAAAAGGAATTTACATGTACATAATATAATTGGCTGTTTGTTTATAGAAGTCTTGTGATGACAAGCTTTAGAAGAACAGAACATTTGAGTGTTGGGTTCTCAATATCCTGGCCTACACATTAGAAAGAATTTCACTTGTAATTCCTTCTTCCTACCTCTAGCAAGAAACTTTGAATTGAATGTACTCATGACTTATCTGTTCTTCAGCTCTAATTTGCTGTTTCTTTGCTTATTTTCTATGTCTTTAGTTGTATGTTCCTTATTGAGCTGCTACAAAGCTATTGACCCATGCATAAGTATATATTTTTCACTAAGCTAGATGATGACCTATACAAATATAGATACTGCCTACTCTGTTGTTGAAGTAAAATCACCATAGAATTTAATCATTTTTGTTTTATTTTTATTTTAGATTTCTGTGTTTGAAAAAGGGAAGGCACCTAAGATTGTCAACCTAAGGGAAATACAAGATGACATGCAGACGTTGTATATAAACACAGCATCTGATAGTTTTGAGTTCAAGGCTCATGTTGAAGGAGACGGTGTAGTAGAAGGGATTATCCGATATCATCCTTTCCTATATGATAGAGAAACTTACCCTGATGATCCATGTTTTCCATCAAGTATGTTAATTTGATCTCTTAGCTATAAATGTGATGTGATTTAGCATAGTGATTTTATAAAATAATGATGACTAGGTGGACTGTTAAGGTTAGGTTAATAAATATTAAACAGTTTTTCCATATGTAAGTTTTAATTTGTTAGGTATTTGTAATTTTTATACCTCTTGATTTTTGTATATATTCAGTACCAGATCAAGAAAGAACTGGATATAAGAAACTGTTTTTCCTCTTAAATTTCTTCCTGAAATAAATTTTTACATATGCGTGCATGTTAATCCTTTGTATATTCCTTAAATTGTCTTCCCTTTATAGGTATTTATAAAGAAATTTCCACTTCATGCAGTCATATCTATCCATCTTTTTCTTTATACTTTGATTTTATCTTGCTGTAGAAAGGCTTTATATACCTTAAGATTTTAAAAAGATCTTGCAGGGTTTTTTTGATCTTTTAAAATTTTTGTCATTTTATGTATAATGTAATTCTGTGTTTTCCTTTAATGTGTATAGAATAAGATAAGGGTTTAACTTAAGGTTTTCCATGTGGTGGTCATTCACTTAAAAAAAACCTGTTAGAGATTGTTGGAATTGCATTGAATTTATGAATTTATAATATTAAATCTTTTCAATACAATACTTTCCTAGTATATCCTTAGTTTTCTGGGTTCTGTAGGCAGATTTCCTGATTTTAATTCCATCTTTGCTACTATTCTGTTATATAATTTTGGACAAAGTATTTCCTGCCTTCATTTCCTCATCTGTGAAATGGGTATAATAGTTTATAATGGGTGTAGTTGTTTATACCTCACAGAGGCATTATGAAGTTAAGTAGTGAACTGAAGCTATGACAGTGCACACCTGTAATCCTAGCACTTTGGAGGCTAAGGCAGGAAAATTTAAGGCCATCCTTGGCTATATTTGAAAAAAAGAGAGAAAAGAAAAAGAAACTAGCAAATTCCTAGCATAGTACTCAAAATGATTTAATAAGTGCTTAGTACCTGTTACTACTCAGTGGCTCTGCCTCCTGTAGTGTCTCTGACCTCTTTAATTTGCTATTTCTGATTTTTGTGTGCTTAAAGATAATAAGATACAGTTCTTCAAGTGATGTTCTTTGTTTACCCTCAGTACTTGGAGGTTGAATGCAGGGCTTTGCACATACTTTGCAAGCATTCTACCACTGGGCCGTACCTCTAACCCATTTTTTACTGTTTAAGTCAAGATCTCACGAAATTATGCAGACTGCCTCTAGCCTTGATCTTAGTCCTTCTGCTTCTACTTCCAGAGTCACTGGGATTACAGGCATGCGCCACTGCATCCAACTTCAAATGATGTCTTTAAAATAAGAGCCAATAAGTTGAGTGATGATCGTGTATTCTCCTTTAAGAGCAAAGTGATTTGGTTTGACTGAAATTTTCTTGTGAGGGCTTTTTGGGAGGGGAAGGCTACAGTGTACATGAAGGACTTCATGGCAGGATAGCTAAGGTGTTGTTATATCAGGACCATAATGTTTAATCTTAATTTGGGTATAGGAAAATGTATTGCTAAGAAGAGAAATAATATAGATGATTACGCTAATTATGCTTTTGATGGATGGTAACATGCCTTATAATTCTGACTACTTGCAAATATCCTACCTACCTCAATCTGATCTTTGAAAATGTGGTAATTGATAGAAAGTTAAATTCAGTACTATTGACTAATTTGTCCAAACAAGGCAAACTTGCTGCTGCTAGACGGTTTGTAGATTGTTTGTCAGCATACTAGTTCTGACAACATGTATTTCCCCAAGCCCGACTACTAGGGAGTTGAACTCAGGGCCTTGTGTATGCCTTGCAAATGGTCTACTACAGAGCTGCACCCTCAGCTTTTTTTTTTAAATTTTGAGGCAAGTTCTCGCTAAGTTTCACAGACTGCCTTAGGCCTCAATCTCACAATCCTCCTGCCTCCGCCTCCACAGTTGCTGATTACAGATGTGAACCACCACATGTGGCTCAGAAACTTTTAAATACCATATTCAAGCACCTTGTACTTGTAGAAGCCTTGCAGCTGTACCACTGCAGTGTTCAATCCTGTCAGATCCCAGAAGCAAAGCAGGGTTGGGCCTGGTTAGTGCTTGGATGGGAGACTGCCTGGGAACACCAGATGTTGTGGGTTTGGGAAAAGGACCTGGCAGCCCATTCCCAAAAAACAACCAACCATTGAAAACCCTATGAATAGCAGAGAAGCACTGACAATACTGTTTCTCCTGTTGTATGTAGGGTGGCAATGAGTTGGACACCGACTCGATGGCACCCAACAACAACAACAACAACAACAATATACTTGTAGGAAAGAAGGATTTTACCAAAGACCTTAATCTTTTTGGGTGTGTGACTGTTTAAACTCTATAAAAAGCTTTAAAAAATTATAGGCTTATCAACTAGTGTGGCACAGATTGATTAGTATATAAGCAGTCTTTGATTTTAAGAAACCCTGTTAATAATGTAGAACCACTTTGGAACTCTGCTTTTCTGAAGGCAAACAGTAAACTACCTTTAGGTTTTATAGGATACAATTTGAAGGATCATACGCATTTCTGTTAACAATTCTCTGAAGCATCTGTAATATTTCAATTATAGAAATTGGCGTCTAAATAGTAAAAAGCTTCTGTTTTGTGGAAATAAACATTTTGTCTACTTACCTTTTTGTTATAGAATTAAAAGATGAAGATGATGATGATGATTGTTTTATAGTTGAGAAAGGAGCAAGAGGGAAAAGACCTATTTTTGAATGTTTTTGGAATGGACGATTAATACCATATACATCAGTTGAAGAGTAAGTTTCAGTTTTTGCAGAAATTACATTGTTTTGTAACCTAATTTTACTCACAGATACTTTGTTCTGTTCAAGCTTTGACTGGTGTACTCCTCCGAAGAAGAGAGGACTCGCACCAATTGAATGCTACAATAGAATATCTGGTGCATTGTTCACCAATGACAAATTTCAAGTCAGCACAAATAAACTGACCTTTATGGATCTTGAGCTAAAATTGAAAGATAAGAACACTCTTTTTACAAGGATTTTAAATGGACAGGTATGACTTTTTAAGTATTAAGTTTAGAATATTTGCAAATGTTTTGATTTTAAGTAAAACTAAAGATACTGTTAGGGTAGGTTTTTAACAATATTTTGCATACTTTGGATTTACTTTATCAAATATGTATCAATTCTTTGAACACCTTAGTCTTTTGATTAACATGTTTAACGTGATTTAAATGTTATATGTATGTACATGTATCATACTACGTGATACTCCACAAATACAACTTTTATGTTTTTGTTTATGTGGTAAAAGTTTAAATAAGACTGTGGTGCTTAAATATTTTTTCATAAGCTTTCAGCTGTTCATTGCAATAAAAAAAATACCAAACCGAGCCTGGTGGGGTGGCGCATGCCTGTAATCCCAGCAGCAGGAGGATTGCAAGTTGGAGACCAGAGGCAGTCTGTGTAATTTAGCAAGACCTTGTCTCAAAAAGTGAAAAAAGAAAAGAAAACGGGCTCGAGGCAGCAGCTCAGTGATCCAGCACTTGCAAAGCATGCAAGGGCGAGGTCCTGGTTCAACCCCCAGTACCGCTAAATAAATAAATAACCCAAACCGGTTAGACCATGTTTGAATAAAATTTACCAGTCTTTATTAGATCTTAATATTAAGACTTAGACATAATAAGTAGAAGCCTCAGAAAGATCTTCACTTAATGAGAGCATATATGAACAATTGTATCTATTTGATCAGCCCTGCATATTAAAAACTTAATTATGCAATTTTAATCTAATATTATGAGTAAACATGATAGAACTGTGAGATACTTTTGGCTAAAAGATGATTTGAGTTTGGGCATTTTAAAAATATGTGCATTGAGTAACACAGCAAGAATTATTCTATTGTGAATAATTTTTTTTAAAACTTGAATGGGACTAGTGCACTTTTCCACCCACATACTTCAGAAACTTTCATTGGGTATTGTTTTTTCAGTGGTTTGATCTTGAGTACCAAGAAATATTTATCATCAACTTAAAATTACTAAGCAATAAATATAACACATAGCACAGTACTTATTGTCAGTCATACCTATAAGATGGTGAAATTAATTTTACTATTATAAAGATTCTGAATCATAGAAGATTTAAGATACTTTTAAATAATTATCCACTAAGGGGCTGTAGTAGTAGCTCGGTGGTAAAGGGCTTGCCTATCATGTTCAAGGCCCTAGCACTGATCCCAAGCACCACACACACACAAATTATAAAAATGAGTTAGGCCGGGCGCGGTGGCGCACGCCTGTAATCCCAGCGGCTCGGGAGGCGGAGGCGGGAGGATCGCAAGTTCGAGACCAGAGGCAGTCTGCGTAATTTAGCGAGACCCTGTCTCAAAAAGTAAAAAAAATGGGCTGAGGTGCAGCTCAGTGGTCCAGCACTTGCAGAGCATGCAGGTGCGAGGCCCTGGGTTCAACCCCCAGTACCGCAAAAAAAAAAAAAAAAAAATGAGTTAGTACGCAGTCATGATACACTTCAAATTCAATTCTATAATGTGGTATAATTCAATATCTATTGAACAGTTTGAGTTTTTTCAAGGGTTTATTTTATTCCATTGTTACATTGTATTTTAAAAATATCTAATCTTGAAAATTTCAAATACAAGGAAATTAAAAGAATATTATGATGTTAGGTACTGTTGAGTTGGGATCCAACTCACAGTGACCCTACCTACAACACACAAAACACTATTGTCAATGCTTCTCTGCTATTCATATAGTTTTCAATGGTGGGTTGATTTTTGGGAGTGGATTGCCAGGTCCTTCTTCTGAGCCTATAGTATCTGGTGTTCCTGGGCAGTCTCCCATCAAAGTACTAACCAGGCCCGACTCTGCTTAGCTTCAGAGATCTGATGGGATCAGATGCCACAGGGCTATGGCTGCAGGCCATATTATGATGACTATCCACATATTACTCTCTTAGATTAATTGATACCTTTTCATTGCCAATACATTATACTTTGGCTCCTATTGAGTCTCTGGATTTAATTAATGCATCTGTTAATTTGTTTGGTTGATAATGAATCTTACAGATGATTTGAGATCAGTATTAAAACACATGTATTGATTAACTTGGTTAGCAGGTTGCTCCATTCCTAAGTAATGATGTTAATATGCATGTCTGATTGACACATTGAGAACAATGATTTGCTGATTTAGAAAAGAATTAGTACCTGGGAAGGTGGATGAGAGAGACTTTGAAAATATGTACCATTTGACCCTCTTAGTTTTTACCATGTAAATATTTGTCTTACTGAAATAACTTCAACATTTAATTTTATTAGTACTAAGATTTTTTTGAAACAAAATAATTTTATTTAAAAATCAATTTGTTACATCAAAACAAATTTTCCGCTTCAAATCTATCTTCCTTAAGTAGATATCACTTTCTTCTACCACTGAATTCTGGCCTGAGTAACTAAGATTGTCCTTCTATCTGGAAGCTGAAATAGCTAAAATAAAATGATTTTTAATTTTGCCTCATTTTCCTTTGAAGAAAAATGGCTTATTATGGAATAAGGTACATATGAAGGAAAGAGTTTCTGTAATTTATGGATTGTCTTCTGTGGAAACATGTAATGGGGAGATTATGTTCTCTCCGTCAAGAATCAAATAAATGTGTAGCATCATATGTGTAAGCATAAATCTCTATATTTTCTACTACTAGGATGAAGAATGATTGGCATGAACACAGCATACTCTTGTGTATTATTGTAAAATCATTTTTATCTTATAATTTAATTTTTTGAGTAGATTATATTTAAACTATGAAATTGAAAAGAAAAATATGTTTTGCAGAAGTATTTCTCAACCTTGTTTTCATTATCACCATCATATAAATCTGGTGAAGACTTTTCTTTTTTAGTCATTCCTCCCAATGAAATTTTAGTGTCACAGATTAACCTCTGTCTGTTGATGCACTGCAGAAATATATCTACACTTGATACATAAGGAATCTTTTTTGGGGGTAGAAGCTGGGAATTGAACCCCGGGCCTTGTTCATGTGCTCTATCATTGAGCCACATCCTCCAACCTCCATAAGGAGATTTTTCTTTTTCTTTCTTTCTTTCTTTTTTTTTTTTTTACTTACCTCACTGAGAATGTGTGAGAAGGCCTCCACTCACCCAGACCTGCTAGTAGTGTTCTTCACTTTGGTAGGTAGCCTACAATTTAAAATGGGAAAAGAAAGTGTTGTTACTGGAATTGACCCCTAAAACCTTGGTTCTAAGGATGATATCAAAGATTTCTGAAGTAATGCTTTGAAATCTCCTAAATGTGTACAGGAAAAGGATACTGCAAAATATCTTAGGTTTTCTAAGGTATGATATATGGAAGGAAAAATGAAATGACTAACATGTCCAAGCCTGTATTTGTTTACTAGCAGCTATATTTCATAGACCTCTTTAAAATATTACAGGAGCAGCGAATGAAAATTGACAGAGAATTTGCTTTATGGCTAAAGGACTGTCATGAAAAATATGACAAACAAATAAAATTTACACTTTTTAAAGGAATAATTACACGACCTGATCTTCCTTCTAAAAAGCAAGGCCCCTGGGCTACATACTCAGCAATAGAATGGGATGGAAAAATATACAAAGCAGGACAGCTGGTAGGTTTAACCTGCGTTTGGATTCGGTTTTTAGTAGAATTTGAAACTAAAATTAGATGTGTTAGAATTTGACAACAAAAAGTATGTATTAGCTCCTAAGGAGTCACTAAAGAATGAAAAAGACAAAACTAATCTTAATAACATAATTTATTATAGCATTTAAAAGATCTATTTAATGCCAAGGGCTCCATTGCAAGATTTTTACTGTTTCTTACACTGAACTTTACTCATGCAAATTCCCAATGTTTTATTAATGTGTTGTGAAATAATGATTTTGAAACTTTTTTGTTTTGTTTTTTTTATTGTTACTGAGCACATGCTAACACATATTGTACCTTTTGACTGCATTATAGATAATGCAGAGACCAAGATATACTTTGTTCTTAAGGATATTATAGCCTAAAAATGGACATAATGTGAGCCTAAATAATAATAGGTAAGAAGGGAATAAGTGCAGTGAAGAGAGAGGATGGATAATCCTTTGGTAGTTTAGGAGAGGAGAGGATTTTCTGACTTTGGATGGTGTTGAGGTTTGGAAGAAGGGAGAAAATCATAAAATACTTTGGACAAAAAGTGGCATTTGTTTGAACCTCAGAAGAGAAGGAGGCTTGAGTCTACACAGAAAATTACAAAGGTAGAAAAGTATTCATTCTCTCCATTAATGTGAGAGACCATCATATAGTTAAAGCTATGGAATTGGATGAGATCTCTTAATAGAGAATATATAGGTAAAGAGGACAAGGACTGAGGCTTTCCTAACACTTAGGGTTTAGAATGAAATGAGCTGGCAAAGTAGACTGAAAGGATAAGCTAGTGAGGTGGAAGGAAACTAGAATATAATATTTCTGAAGCCAAGTAAAAAGTTACAAGAAAGAGGGAATGATCTCTTTGTCAAATGCTTTGTGGGCTGAAGTAAAATGCTATCCAGGAGATCATCTGAGCACAGACATAAGTTCAAGGAAATAGCAAGTAGTGAGAGTTCAATTGTCCTAGCCAGGCATGGTAGTACATTCCTGTAATCCCATCACTTGGGAGAGTGAAACAGGAGGATTGCCAGTTTGAGGCCAGCCTGGGCTATGTAGTGCATTTCAAGCCAGCCTGAGCTACATAGCAAGATCCTGTGTCAAAAAACAAAACACAATAAACAACAACAAAAATAGTGGAATTGTCCTATAACCTATTATGTATGGGAATCAAAATAGTTAGAAATGAGGCTAGATAGGTAGATTTATTATAAACTCTTGTGGTCTTCATTGGGAATTTCTGAATTAAATGGAAATTGAATGGAAATACTAACACATTTTTCATACCAAGTAAGAAAAAGAAATATTATAAGGAAGTTTTGAGCTAATTTATTTGATAAAAGTGTTAACTTATTAAAGTTTATAATCACATGCTTAAGTATGACATGTTTGTATAAAGAAACACTGTATCTTTACAAAAGATCTGTTAAGAATAAGTGGAAAAAGTCACGTAAAAATTTTATTAGCATATTAGAATGCTTCATTGTAGTTACTGAGGATTTTTTGCCTTATTCAAAGGAGTTCTGTGAAATAATTATTATTAAGCCTATTTCTGTTAATAAATATTAATACTAAAGAGACTTTTTTTTAAAAAAAAACCTACATATTAGGTCAAGACAATCAAAACACTGCCCCTCTTTTATGGAAGCATTGTAAGATTTTTTCTTTATGGTGATCATGATGGAGAAGTATATGCTACAGGAGGAGAAGTCCAAATTGCAATGGTAAGACAGCAAGTAGTAAAAAATATTTATTGAAGGTTTTTTCATACCACTTACTTTTGTGTAAATGTTGGAATAAAGATGTTGTATTTTACATTTTGCTTGCATTTGGCTTTTCTATTGGATAAAGTGGTTGTAGTGAGCATGAATTTTTATGTTTCATAGTTGATGTTTTTAATAATCTGTAGAACTTAACATCTGTATATCTAATATTTTATGAACATATATATTACTGGTAGTTACCACAGTAATTTTATGAAGTGTACATTTCCTGCAGGACCCACAAACTAGTAAACATTGGAGCCAGAAGTCTATTTCAAGAGGGGGTAACTGCAAGACTAAAATGATTTTTTTTCCCATAGTCCTTCTGTTATTGTTTGGATGATACTACCATCAGGATTAGAGAGGTTAAGTAAAAAGCAAAAATAAACACTGTTAGAATGTAGGAATACCTATTCTCATTTGTATATGTAATTAGAGTAAAATTGATGTATGAGAGAAACAAATGATTTGGGGTCTCACAGCTGAGTTTGAATGGTTTTCTTTAGAATATTGGTCTAAATTCATTTAATTTATTCAGGAACCTCAGGCACTTTATGATGAAGTAAGAACTGTGCCAATTGCAAAGCTGGATAGGACAGTTGCCGAGAAGGCTGTTAGGAAATATGTAGAAGATGAAATGGCAAGGTAAGTCACATTTCAAGGTGCATGACAAAAACTAAAATTTCAAGAATTGTGCATTTAATATTCTCGAGCGTGTCATGTACCTTTCTGATAGGGCATTTATAGTTTTAAGATGTACATATTGGGTGAACTCAAAATTAAATATGGAGAAATCTAGTAGAAAAAGGAAGAAATCTTACATATCTAAAGCATTCAAAAAAAGTGTGGTTTGGCTTACAGCAAAATGAAAATTGGAGTATCCCCTTTTGTACCCCCAGTACTGGGCAAATGCTCTACCATTGCAATGCATCCCCATCCCCTTTTTTATTGTGAGACAGGGTTTCAGGAAGTTGCACAGACTCCCTTTGGCTTCAAATATGTGATCCTTGTGCATTAGCCTCCTGAGTTGCTGAGGTTACAGGCATGCGCCACAGCACCTGGCTTGTAGTGCCTTCTGTGAAATAAATATTAATAAATAAAGAAGTAACTGGGTTTGGTCACATACACCTATAGTCCCAGCACTGGGGATACTAACAAAGGGGCACTGTGAATTTGAGACCACTGTGGGCTACATAGTGAGTTCGAGGCCATCCTGGACTACATAGACCCTATATCAGCAAAAACAAACAAAACCAAGTAAAAGGAAGTAGAAAAGCAAAATTCTATTCTTAGTTGTCTGCTCCTATAGTAATGATGCAGTCATTTAGCTTTGTACTGATTTTTTTATTCCTAGAGTTTCTCCTATCACCCAAAGGTAGCTTATACTATTAACAGGCAGAAAAATCACAAAAAAATTGACAGCTTCTGGTCATAACACCGAGAGATTTTTGTCTTGGTTTTTTAGTAGATAAAGAAAGATTAAGAAGAAAAAACTTTTAGGTGATTAATCATGTTGAATACCACAGTTAACTTTTCAAAATGTATCGGCAATAACTATTTAACCTTTCAGTAACCTGTATATTTCTCATTAGGGCCATAATTAACCAAGTTCATGAAACTTTAATATGTTGTTCTCATTCTAGGCTCCCTGATAGATTGTCAGTAACTTGGCCTGAAGGAGATGAATTACTGCCTAATGAGATTAGGCCTGCTGGAACCCCCATTGGTATGTTGTTGTTTTTAAATACTAAGAAATGCTTTTATTTTTCTTATATGTCTAATATGTAAAAAAAACATGAAAAGTTAAAATGTAATGTGAAGATCTAGCAGATTCTCTGATTTTAATTAAGACACACTTTTCTTTCCAATGTTTAACTCATAGGTGCATTGAGAATTGAAATACTGAATAAAAAAGGAGAAGCAATGCAAAAGCTTCCAGGAACAAGTCATGGAGGATCAAAGAAACTCCTAGTTGAGCTTAAAGTTATATTACACTGTAAGTATATAGACTAATTCATATGTTTAGTATTGTTCTTAAAGATATAATGCTGATCTTCATGAAATTATTGATGATAATCTTGTGGACATAGTAAATTTGATTAAAGTTAGGAACTTCAGGTTCAATATGAATAATTTGTTTTTCCTGGATATTTTTCTAAGGGGTGTGTGTGTGTGTGTGTGTGTGTGTGTGTGTGTGTGTGTGTGTGTTGTTGTTGTTTTAAACACTTGATCCTAAATTTTTCCAGGTACATTACTGTAGACCAAAGTAAGGATATGGTACAAATGTGTAGAGGAACATAAATAGTCTTTACGGTCCCTTCCACATCAAAAACATTGTGCCTTTGAACCTGTGGGCCTCTTTTTGGTCACGGGAAGAAGTCGGATATTATTGCTTACCCTTTAGTTCTGTAATGTTAATTACCTTCTTTCTTGTCCATTCTTTTTGTCTTTACTGCTTAATATATTTTTCAGCTTACACTTTCAGGAATCTGTTCTGTCACTATACACTTTGCTCTGGGCCATGGATTTTCAAGATTGACTATTTTATTCAATGTGTGTTTATTTCCAACATTTAAAAATAAGTCAATGATAGTGTGTACTGTCATTTTATAAATCTTATTGGGCCTCTCAACAGCATTTAACATTAAGACCAAGTCTTAATGTTCCTGAGATATTTTCTTATTTTTGGCTTCTATGGATATTTTCCCCTCATGTGATTGTCAGCTTGCCTTGCTGTGGGGGTTTATGTATTGCCGTGAGGCCAAAAGCTATGCCACTGGTATTTCAGATTCTATCAGGGCCACCTATGGTGGACAGATTTTAGCTGAGCTTCTAGACTAAGACAGACTGTAAGAAGGACCCAGCAGTCCACTCTCCTAACAATTAGCCATTGAAAACAGTATGAAGCTGGACACGGTGGCTCATGCCTGTAATCTTAGCAGCATGGGTGATGGATGCTGGAGGATTGCAGGTTTGAGGCCAGAACCTAGCGAAGCCCTGTCTCAAGATAAAAACTTGTAAAAATGGGCTGGAATTGCAGGTCAATCCAAGAAATTAAATACGTACAGTCAGAAATGGAAACAATGATGAAGAAATTTTTTAAATATTTCCAAGAAGCCTCAGATAGAATGAAAAAATGAAACTTAAGAATTCAGGGTGTTCCTGAAGGAGAGGAAAGGTCCACCAGAGGACTAGGAAATCTAGTTTATGATATCCTCAAGGAAAATTTTCCAGAGATAATCCAGGATCTGGATACAACACAACTGAAACATCCAGGACCCCACCCAGAGTAGACCAAAATAGGTCATCCCTAAGACATAGCATAGCTCGAATACTTTCATTAGAAACCAGAGAAGCTATTCTGAAAGCAGCAAGGGAGAAATCCCAGATAACTTTTAAAGGAAAATCTATTAAAATTACTGCAGATGTCTCCATGTCAACATTGAAAACTACAAAGGCTTGAACACAGGTAATTCATGTCCTAAAAAAGAACAGCTTCCAACCAAGAATACAATATCCAGCAAAATTATCTTTGAAAATAGTTGAGGAGTATAAGACATTCCATGATATTGACACATTCAAATGATTTGCAACCACCAACCCAGCTCTACAGAGGATTGTAAATCAATTACCACATCCAGGTAAGATAAGACAACCCTATATAGATAATCAAAGACTTGAATAGCTGAGATGAGTGCAAACCAAGAAAGGAACAAAGCAACCATGATTCATAAACCAGTAACATGTAATGGTTGGATGGATAACAATAGATACTACTGAATAATCACTATTAACGTAAATAGTATTAACTCACCAATTAAGAGACAGAGACTGGCTAATTGGAAGAAAAAACATAAACCCTTAATACGTAGTATTCAAGAAATTCATCTTAACTCACAAAGACTGCAATAGACTGAGAATCAAAGTCTGGAAAACAATATACTAGGCAGGGGGGAAACAAAAGCAGGTGTTGCAATTCTAGTGTCAGATAGATTAACTTTCAATCCAAAACTAAGTAGAAGCGATAAAGAAGGACACTACATATTACTGAAGGGAACAAACAATCAGGAACCAATTACGCTTTTAAATATATATGCCCCAAATACTGGAGCACCTAGGTTTATAAGACAAACTTTACAGGACATAAAGAACTTTGTCATAAAAGCCATCTATGACCTACAGCCAACATTATATTAAATGGAGAAAAACTGAAACCATTTTCTCTAAGATCTGGAACAAGACAAGGATGTCCACTCTCTCCTATTCTATTTAACATAGTAATTGAGGTCCTCCCCAGGGCAATCAGACAAGAGAAAGAAATCAAAGGGATACAGATTGGCAATGAAGAAGTCAAACTATCATTATTTGCAGATGACATGATACTCTACCTAAAAACCCCAAAACCTGATCCAGAAAACTTCTAGATCTAATCAGTTCCTTCAGCAAAGTGGCAGGATATAAAATTTACACACAAAAATCAGTGGCAGCTGGGCACAGTGGCGCACGCCTGTAATCCCAGAGGATTGGAAGGCAGAGGTGGGAGGATCGCAAGTTCGAGACCAGAGACAGTCTGCATAATTTAATGAAACCCTGTCTCAAACCAGCACTTGCAGAGCATGCAAGTGCGAGGCCCTGGGTCCAACACCCAGTACCGAGAAAAAGGAAAAAAAAAAATCAGTGGCTTTCCTTTACACCAACTGTAAGCAGGAAGAGAAGGAAATTACAGATACAATACCTTTCACGATAGCCCACCAGAAAATTAAGTACCTTGGAATCAATCTAACCAAATACCCTACAGACCTCTACAAGGAAAATTTCAAAACATTAAAGAAAAAAATCAAAGAGGATACTAAAAAATGGAAGGACCTTCCCTACTCCTGGATAGGGAGCATCAGTATAGTAAAAATGACTATCCTACCAAAAGCAATCTATAGATTTAATGCAATCCCCATTAAAATTCCATTGACAGACTTTACACAAATAGAAAAAATGATCCAAAAATACATATAGAATCACGAAAGACCACATATAGCCAAAACACTCTTAAGCTGCAAAACTAGTGCACATGCAATCACAATCCCTGACTTTAATCTATACTGCAGGGTAGTGGTGGCCAAAACAGCTTGGTACTAGAACAAAAATAGGCCTGAAGATCAGTGGAACAGAGTAGTAGATCTACAAATACCTCAACACACCTATAACCATCTAATTTTCGACAAAGGAGAAAAGCAAATAAATTGGAAAAAGGATAGCTTTTTCAATACAAGGTGCTGGGAAGCATGGATATCCACTTGTAGAAAAATGAAAACCGACCCACATCTCTCAGTATGCGTGAGAGTTAACTCAAAATCGATAAAAGACCTCAACATAAAACCAGAAACTTTAAAGTTAATAGAAGATAGGATAGGCAATAAGCTCCAACATATAGGCATAAGAAAGTGTTTCCTTAATAGTACTCCAGTTGCTCAAGAAATTGCAACAAGAATAGACAAATGGAATTATATGAAATTAAAAAGCTTCTGTACAGCAAAGGAAATAATCAACAGAGTTAAGGAAATCCCCACTGAATGGGAAAAAATCTACACATCTTATACAGCGGACAGAGGTCTAATTACCAGAATTTATAAAGAACTCAAGAAAACAAATAACCCAATACACAAATGGGCAAAGGAACTGAACAGACAGTTTTCAAATGAAGAGGCCAGTAAAGCCATGAAACACATGAAAAAATGCTCAATATCCCTAGCCGTTAGGGAAATGCAAATCAAAACAACTTTGAGATTCCACCTTCAGTAAGAATCAATAAAACAAGATCAATAAAATAAATAACAACAAATGCTGGCGAGGTTGCAGAGAAAAGGGAACCCTGTTTTGCTGCTGGTGGAGCCGTAAATTAGTCCAACCACTTTGGAAATCAATATGGAGGTATCTTAAAAAACTAAAAATAGGTCTACCATATGAGCCAGCTATAACACTATTGGGAATTTACCCAAAGGGAGATGTGTTGTCATACCACAGAGACACCTGCATCACCATGTTCAATGTAGCACTTTTCCTAATAGCAAGGATATGGAATCAACCGAAGTGCCCATCAACAGAAGAATGGATAAAAAAACTATGATACAGATACACAATGGAATACTACTCAGCAATCAAAAAAATGAAATAATGCCATTTGCAGCAAAAAGGATGGAGTTGGAGAAAATTATTTTAAGTGAATGAACACAAGCCCACAAAGAGAAATACCACATGTTCTCACTCATATGTGAGAGCTGAATCAAAAATTAAAAGAAGGAAAAAAATCCCATGTGGAGGTCAGAACATAATAAAAAGCTAAAGTCGACTTAACAGAGAAGGGACAATTTAGGGAGCGCAAAAGGAGGAGGAAGGTATGTAACAAAAAGAGGAAATCCTGGTAGAGGAGGGGGGAGAGGAGGAACAAGAAGGAGTGAGGAATGGGGGAGGGCGCGACCTCAGGGTGAACAGCCCAACTTTAATAGGTCTGGATATAATTATAATAACATCAGTAATACCAAAGAATGATAATAATCCAGATGGGCTAGAAAATTCAGGTAATAATACCGTCAATGTAAAAAGATAGTTCACTACAGAAAAAGTTTCGATCTTAAACATAATTGGGATCCAAGGATATATAGAAAAATATTACCACAAAAAGACATGCAAATGGAGGAGAGGTCTTTGGTGGGGAGATGGGATGAGTGGAGGAAGTGTACAAGAGGGTAAGGAGGAACTTACTTGTGCAATGTACAAAATGCATATGTGGAAATGTCACAATGAAATGGATGTCAGAATGAAACACATTAGGTTGTACGTTAAAAATTTCCAAAAAAAAAAAAAAAAGATAAAAACTTTAAAAAATGGGCTGGAATTGCAGCCCAATGGTGGAGTACTTGCAAAGTATGTGAAAGGGGCTGAGTTCAACCCCTAATTACCGCAAAAAACAAACAACAAAAAAAGCAAACAAACTATGGATAGCAGAGAAGCAGTGTCTAATATAGTGCTAGAAAATAAGCTCCCTAGGCTGGAAGACATTCAAGTGTGATTGAAAGGAGCTTTTTAGGAATAATAAAAGACATTCTTGTCACATTTATCCCTCAGAATTATAAACGTTTTAGAAGCTCTGTGGCAGGAACTAGAGGAAGACCAAATATTAGTTGGCCCTCTTGTTGGCAGTTTCAGGATTGCTTATTCAACCAAGTGAGGAATGAAAATATTTGAGGGAAAAAAATTGCATCCTGTACACTGTACAGGGTTCCCTCCCCCCCTTATTATTCCCTAAACAATACAGTACAGCAAATACTTAGATAGCATTACATTGTATCAGATATTGCAAGTAACCAAGAGATGATGAAGAATATGGAATGTTGTGCATCAGTTATGCTATATGCGAATACTACATTTTACATAAGGAACTTGAGCATCTAAAAATTTTGTTATCTGTTTGGGGTGGTGGTCAAGAGCCAGTCTCCATGGATACCAAAGGAATGACTGTATTTATTTCTTCTTATACCACACTTGTAGATGTCATGTAACTTGTTCGACTATTTGTTGTAGTTACTATGTACTGGAAGTTAGTCCTAAAAGCTTGATTTTCTCTTCTTTTGTAATTCTAGGCAATATACATTCTTGTTTTTTTTCTCTTAACAAAAGAGCAGTAGATCTTAGAGATTACTTTATATTAATAAAGTATACTATTTTAATTTTGAAGAAAATTGTTAAGGAAAGTGGCTGTTAGTATCAAGGAAAATTCTGTCTATATACTTTGTACCAATAAAGTCTATTTACAAACTAAAGTAAAAATCCTTATAATAAAGATTTGAAATAAAGGGATTTTAATGAATACACTTCCATTGTTATTGTTCACTTGCATAGGATAGTGTTAGATCTTTTGAAGCTTCCAAGCAGTTTTTTTTAAATGTATAGCAAATAAACATATAAGTGCATTTGTTGACAGTGTGACATATCATATTCATATTTTATGCTTAGTTTCTCAAGGCAGTGTTGTTTTTGTTTTCTTTCATTCAGCTTCAAGTGGAAATAAAGAAATCATTTCACATATTAGTCAACATGGAGGAAAATGGCCTTACTGGTTTAAAAAAATGGGTGAGTTATTCTGAATGTTAAAGACTATATCAGGCTGGGAATGTAGCTCAGTGATAGAGGGCTTTCCTAGCATATATGACACCCTTGGTTTGATCCCAGCACCAAGGGGAAAAAAAAAAGAAAAACAGACAAAAAACAAAAAAAAAACAGACATTGTGGTGCATGCCTATAGTCCTAGCTAGTCAGGAACTGAGATTGGAGGATCATTGGAATGCATGAGTTCAAGACAGCCTAGGCAACATAGTGAAACCCCCATCTCACTGTAAAGAATCATGTGTAAGTCAACATTATATTGACATGAGTCTTTAATTTTTGAAAATTTTTTCTTAATTTTTCTAGAAAATATCCAAAAGTTGGGGAATTACACATTGAAATTACAAGTTGTATTGAATGAAAGTAATGCAGACACCTATGCAGGAAGACCACTACCATCTAAAGCAATTAAATTTTCTGTTAAAGGTAAGTAAAACACTAATATATAAAATTACGTATGCTAAAGGTGACATTTTAAATCAAGGGGGAAAAGATACATAATTCAATAAAAGATGTTTAGAGAATTGAGTAACCATCTTGAGTTTTAAATGGTTTTCTAAGTCTACTTGATAATCATATCTCTTCTTAATTTTGAAGATGTTGTTTTTTTCCTACATTCCATTGTTGCTGATAGTCTAAAACTATTTTGATTACCTTTTGCATGACCCCACGGATTTGGAGGATCTTTCTTGCCAGTTTCTGAAATTTTAAATTACATGTCTTTATGTGTTTGTACCTCATATCTGTTTTAATCTGGAAACTTCTCATTCATTTTCTAGGAATTTTTTCTTAATTTTTTGGTTTCTTGTCTCTCTAAAATCTGTAGTATTAAGATGTTGGATCTCTTGAATGGTGCACTAATTTTCTTTTTTGTATTTTCCATTTTTCTTAGTTTTATTTTCCTACTTTGACATTACTTAACATTCTATACTTTCTATTGATTTTTTTCCTTTCTGCTGTCATTTTATAGTTTTTAAAATCCCTTAAAATTTCTTTAAAATCTGATTATTCCTTTTTTGAAGCATTCTCTTCCTCTTTCATGGATTCCATGTCTTTATTCTCAGAGGATGCTAATAACAGTAGGGGTTTTTCTTGACTCTTCTTTCCCTTTTCATAGTCTGTTTCCTCCATGTCTTTTTACTGCTATTTGTGTTTCATATTAGATGTTCTCTTACATGACCAGTCATTTGCTCATATTTAAGATGAGAACACATGGAAACCTGTATTTTCATTGGGGGAAAATTATGAGAATCTTAGATCTTCTATCTTTGTCTATTCAGATTCCCTAGAGCAGAGCCTTCTAGTCTTCTAGAAGACTAGAAGATAATGACCCTGCTGCCACCATTTTGGCAGCTCCACTGGGGAATACTGTTGGGGGAAGGGGTGTAACCTTTCATATGAAATCTTCCAAGTGATTTTCCTATTTTTCAGTAAACCATGCCATCTTTAGTAGTGGTGAGCCCCTTAGTCCTTAGATCTACCCATTTCTGTCCCCAGAGAATAAACCTTCCATCTTTTGCTGGAAATGAGGAAGACCTTCAACTTGGCCTATACATTTAACAAATCTTCCAGTTTTATTCCAGTTTCAATATAGCTTGGTACAGCCATTCCTCAGACTTTTGAGTGTCCTGTAATGTGATTCAGAATGAGTCTAACTTTGTTGTCATTTGAGGATTTGTTGTTCTTAGATTTGTCTGCTAAATCAGTTTCACTCAAATTGTATTTTCAAATTTTGTCTTTTTTATCTGTGTCTTGTTTTTGTAGGTTTAGGTCTCTCAAAAATCTGTAGTGTCATTATGAAGTTTTGGGGAGAGGACTGATGTAATTGCCGATGATCACCTTGCCTTCTTTAATAAAGACCACTAAGAGATTTTTCTCTTTTAAGGTCTTTTATTTTTATACTTAGAAATCTACCTTGTTCTTTTAATATAGGGAAACACTTTTCACAGTATAGATCTGCTATAGTGTAAGCAGTTGTTTCCTGATTAACCATTTGAGTTATTTACAATTTTTTGACTGTAAGTTACACTGCTTTATGTACATGTGCTAGAATTTCTCTAGGGTGGATACCAAGAATTCCCAAAAGGTTGTCCCATGGTACCCTCACCAACAGAATATGAGAATTCATTTTCCACATACTCATCCCTGACCAAACTCTGTATTTATTTAGCAAACTTGGTAGTTAAATGATTCCTTTAATTTTTAAGTCATGTACTTCTTCTGTCCTTCATTGGACATTATGTCATTTTAAAGCTTGTTCATTTATAGTGCTCATTTTAATAGTGTAGACTGGTGGCTCTTAAGTTTGAATTTGTTGCCTGAACCACTTGAGGGCTTATTACAGCACAGTGGGCTAGGCCTCACCTCCGGTTTCTGATTCAGAACGTTTAAGGATAGCCCTTGTATTTGCATTTCTAGTAAGTTCCCAGGAGGTGGCCAAATCTACTAGTCTGGAGGCCACATTTTGAGAATAGCTGGTTTAGGGCTGGAGGGTAGCTCAGTGGTAGAGCAGAGCTTAACATACATGAGACCCTGGGTTCAGTCCCTAGCACTGAAAGAGAGGGTGAATAGCTGGTTTGTGGGAAGTTTTAAATATATTCTGAATCTTAATTTTTTATTGCATGTTATGCATATTTTCATTTATGTACCTTTTTTTTTTTTTTTTTTTTTTTTTTTT
>VMDO01006636.1:0-21724 GCA_007922755.1 Pedetes capensis
AGGGTCGCTATGAGTCGGATACCGACTCGACGGCACCTAACAACAACAACAACAACATAAATAGTTATTGGTTGTTGTTAGGTGCCATGGAATCAGATCTGACTCATAGCAACCCTCATAGGGTTTTCAAAGGAAGGAAGGAAAGAGAAGAAGAAAAGAAAGAGAAAGAAGAAAGAAAACTAGCTGATATGTATGAATTCCTCTCTGTCCTTAACACTGTACTTACATTATTTCCTGTAATCATCAGTCCTTTAAGGTAGCTGCATTTATTATCCCCAATGCGCAGATGAGAAAACTGAAGCTTAGAGAGGTTAGGTAGTTGAATAGAGTCACACAGCTATTAGGTGGCAGAGCTGGAATTCAAACTCAGGCTGTCTCACTCCAGCAGCCAATAAATAATGACTACACTGTCCATTGACTGAACTTCAAACCCCATGCATATGCAAATCCAACGCGTGGTGGAATGCCCTGTGCTAAATCTAGAATGATACAAGGAACACAGCTGGAAAATGCAGTTTGGGAAGCTGGGCCTCAGACTCACATTTCCTGAATAACAGCAGAAGAGAATTCTAGCCACTTTAGAGGTCTCTTCTCCTCTCACTGTCCTGAACAGCCTGTGGACACTCCCCACAAAGACCCTTGGAGCCAGCCCAGTGTCTGGACATCCTACCTGACGCACTGCTGGGCAGCGTGCCTTCCTTTCCTGCTCAGTTCCACTCAGCAATCCATCAATAAATATTTGTTGAATGAATAAATGAATGAATGAGTGAATGAATAAGCAGCTGTCAAACCAGCCACAGATGGAAAAGTACACAGAGGTGCTTAAATAGTAAGCTGTTTGCCTAAAATACCCTCAGCCTGACCAGAATGTAAATTCCACCAAATTAAATTCTTCAAATTAAGTTGTTGTTGTTGTTGTTGTTGTTAGGTGCCGTCGAGTCAGTATCTGACTCATAGCGACCGTCATAGGGTTTTCCATGGCTGAGTGCTTTGGGATTGCCTTGGGAGTGGATTGCCAGGCCCTTCTCCCATTTTTGCGGTGCTAGGAATTGAACTTGGGGCCTCAGAGACTGCAGCGCAGTGCTCTACCCACTGAGCTAAATCCCAGCCCCAAATTAAGTTGGGGAACATTTATTTTGCACTGGACATTCTATTATTTACTTCACTTCCGGAACATTATCTATCATTTCACATGCTGTGTGATTGGGTTCAATCACTTCATCTCTCTGGTCTTTATTTTCTTGTTATAAAATAATGCTGTCAAGTCCTTACCTCCCAGGTTGTTTTAAGCTCCCAGGGGCATGTTCTCTACAAAGTAGACAGTGCCTTCTGATGCTGCCCAGCCCTGTGCATTTACTGGTCCTCTGCTATTTGTGGTCTTCCCCCAACCCCTTCCTTTTTTTGGTAGTACTTAGGAGTTGAACCCAGTATGACTTTGCAAGTGCTCTGCCATGTGGCTGTTGTACCCCCAGCCCTTTTTTTTTTTTTTTTTTTTTTTGAGTCAGAGTCTGGCTAATTGACTCAGGCTGCCTCTGGCTTTGAACAGGCAATCCTCCTGCCTCAGCCTCTGGAGAAGCTGGGCTTGCAGGTCTTTTATTGTTGTTGGGTTTTTGTTGTTGGTTTTGTTTTGTTTTGTTTTTGTTTTGAGGTACTGGGGGTTGAAATCACGGCCTCATGCTTGCATGCTTTGCAAGTGCTGTACCACTGAACTGCACCCTCAGTCCATTTTTTTACTGTTTCTTTTTTTATTTTATTTTTTTTTTTTTGGGACAGGGTCTCACTAAATTATGCAGACTACCTCTGGTCTTGAACTTGCTATCCTCCTGCGTCCGCCCCCCCCCCGCCCCCCCCACCGTGCGCGCACACACACACCCACACACACACACACCCCAAATCGCTGGGATTACAGGCGCTTACAGGCCTTTATTTGTAGCCTTTGTGTATCTAGCTGAGGAGACCTTAAGGCTTTGCTCAAGAAGGGTAGTGATGTGGAAAGCAGTCAGGAATCGGTGCTGCCACTCACTGGAACAAAACAAATTCCAGCCAGAGAAGGGCCTCCATGCAGGCAGGCTTTCAGCTGGTTTATGTGAACCCAGGGAGGCAGGAAGGCCAGCAGCCTGGACTCATCTTCAGGAAAGCTTTGGAAACCTCTGGAATCACCTTGGTCTTTCTTGCCTCCATTGCAGCTTTACCTTCCCCCTCAGTCAAAGCTCTGTCTAGACCAACAGCCATCAACCCAGCTGTGTAGCTAAGGTAAGCCATTGCCCTTGAGTCAGTCCTCACAGGAGCCAGGGCACCTACCCAGGTGCCCACAGCTGGTCACTGTCAGGAGGCGGCGCCCACCTTCTCTCCCTATCCATCCCCCACTAGGCAACTCCCAGGAGAAACTGAACAGGCGAATTCTCCTTGACCTGTATATTACTCCCTTCTTGTGCTTTACCTGTGCAGGTGAGACCCTGAGCATTTGCTCAGGAGCGCTAGTCCCCCACCCGGTGATCTCAGGGAAATGAGCTCAGGGAATCTTAGGGAACCAGGAAGTTCCTAAATAGACTAGGCTTTTCTCAGGTGTCTCCTTTCCCAAACTCTAACATTCTCCCGGGCTGGCATTTAGCTCAGTTGGTAGAGCACCGCTCTGCAGTCTCTGAGGTCCCGAGTTTGATTCCCAGCACCACACAAATGGGAGAAGGATGTGGCAACCCACTCCCAAGGCAATCCCGAAACAATCAGCCATTGAAAATCCTATGAGGGTTGCTATGAGTTGGACACGACTTGACAGCACCTAACAACAACAACGTTCTCCCAGGCTTCTCTCTGACACCACACTCTCCCTTTGAGTCTCTGTGAAGCAAATAGAACTTTCTGCATTTCTTCCTCCATGGTTCTTCCTACTGAATTTTTTTATTTTTGTTTTGTTGGTACAGGGGGGTTGAACCCAGGGCCTTTCTATACTTTGCAAGTGCTCTACCACGGAGCTGCACCCTCAGCCCATTTTTTTATTTCTTATTTTGAATCAAGGTCTCACTAAGTTGTACAGGCTTCCTCGGGCCTAGAACTCACAATCCTCCTGCCTCCCAAGTGGCTGGGATGACAGGCATGTGTCACCACACCCGGCCGCAGCACTGAATTTTGAAACTTAAAATTACTCAGGAAGTTGTTTTGGTGGGTTCAGGAACATAAATTTTAATTCTCTGCTCCCCAAACAAACCTTTCAACCAAGGATCCCTTACCTTTTCAAAAAAGCACACAGTTAATTTCTCAAGCAAAGAAAGACCTAGTATTTTCTGGGCCTCTTTGCAGACAGAGGCCCCTTAGACAACATTCACATCTCCAAGTGGGTGACTTGTGGCAGTGCTTGGGGCAGATGGAATAAGGGAAGCCTTGACAGATGCCAGTAAACCTGGCAGGTGGGGAAACCTAAGGGAGCAGGAACTAGGTTTGTGAAAAGGACAAATGAGCGTTCACAGAGCGCTCCTGGGGCCCAGGCACTATGCTGCATGGTCTGTAGATATCCTCTTTTCACTTCTTTATAACACCCATGAGACAGAAACGAATACTCCTGATGCACAGATGAGGAAATGGCACACACACCTGGAAGATGGTGAAAATCTCAGCTCATCCATCCCAGAGTCAGGATTCTAACACACCTACTATTGTGAGGTCCAAGGACCAGCAGCATCTGGGAGCCCATTAGAAATGCCTTGTCCCAGGCCCTGCCTTAGGCTTTTTGGGTCAGCTCTGCATTTTAACAACCCCCAGGCAACCACTGTACATCTTCAAATGCTGTTCGTTATCTCTGAGTGCACTGGCAGCCCCGAGCACATGTTCTCACTCTGAGGCTCCTGGAATCTGCATTTACTTTTCTGAAGTTCAGCAAACATCTATGAAATGAATGAGCTCAAGATTGTTTTTAAAAGCCAGTCATTGTGGCACAGGACTGTAATTCCAGCACTCAGGAGGCTGAGGATAGGAGGATCAAGGCCAGGTAGGGCTATAAAGCAAGGTTCTGTCTAAAAAAAGAAAAACAAAAAGAAAAACAAAAACAGCAAAAGAAAAAAAAAATGTCATTGAGAATTCAACAAGATAAAATGTTCGGGGTGATTGGAATTTTGCATGTTTTTTTCTAAACATCTCCATAGGGTTTCTTTGAACTTTGAGTTGCAGGAGCATCATATGGTTGTGAAAGCTGGCCATTGAATAAGGGAGACAGGAGAAGAATTGATGCTTTTGAATTATGGTGCTGGACTCGACTATTGAATACACCATGGACTGCCAAAAGAACCAACAGATCTGCCCTAGAAGAAGTACAACCAGGGTGCTCCTTGGAAGCAAGGATGGCTAGAATGTGTCTTACGTATTTTAGACATGTAGTAAGGAGGAACCAATCTCTGGAGAAGGACATTATGTTTGGGACAGTGGCAGGTCAATGAAAAAAAGGAAAACCCTCCACCAGATGGATTGACACAGTGTCTGCAACAATGGGCTTAAACATAAATAAGATTGTGTGCCTGGCACAGAATTGGGTAGGGTTTCGTTCTGCTGTACATAGCGTCGCTATGAGTTGGACCTGACTCCATGGCACCTAACAACAGCAGCATATATGGTTGGTTGTTGCTATTAGATGCCATGGAATCAGGTTCAACTCATAGCAACCCTCATAGGGTTTTCAATGGCTGTTTTGAGGTTGCTTCAAGAGTGGTTTGCCATGTCTCGCTCCCATTTTTGTGGTGCTGGGGATCGAACCAGTGTCCTCAGAGAGTACAGAGCAGCACTCCACCAACTGAGCTAAACCTCAGTCCGTATAAATGGTAGCACTAATTAAAAACAGGTTTTCGAAAAAATGAGAAGATAAAGAAAACACAAACCACTCCCCTCAATTCACCACTCCGAGATAACCTCAGAAACATTTAGTTGTATTTCCTCCCAGTTTTTTCTCCCCACATATGTGCTTGTGTATACATACAGATATTTTTACCAAATCATGACTATTCTGTATGTATACACTTGCATCCTGAATTTTTTTTCTCTCTTCACATTTACAAAATAAGCATTTCTGAAAGAGTTTATATCAGTGAATATACATGCTGCTTTCCGGGGCTCAAACTCTGGATCAGAAAGTTCTCTCTAATACAGCTATTTTTTGTTTTCTGTTTTTCTGTACTGGGGGGCTGAATCCAGGGTCTCACATGTACTTTGCAAGCTCTCTACCACTGAGATGGACCCCCAACACCTTTTTTATTTTGAGACAGCGTCTCGCTAAGTTGCACAGGCTGCCTCTGACCTTGAACTTAATGATCCTTCTGCCTCCACCTCCCAAGTTGCTAGGATAACAGGTATGTACCACCACACCTGGCCTCCATGTAGCTTTAATTTTTTTCAGTTGCAATTTAAGAATTAAGATAGGAGCTGCCCTGTTCTTGAGTATTTTCATGGTAGAACCCACACATTTAGAGAGAACCACATCGGGGCTGGCGTGAAGGCTGACCCAGGAAGCCCTCTGGCTGCTCAGCACACGGTCCATGTTTGTTCTGAGTATTGCAGCCTCTTTCTTGTAGCAGCTTTGACCTTTGGAACATGGAGAGAAAGGTGGCATTCCAACTATGCAAACTCCTCCTAAGTAGGAAGGGTCTAGACTTTTGTTTTTGCTTTTGTCTTGAAATCTCCATGGCCCAGTGCTCAGCACTTGGCCTGGCATATAGTATGTGTCCAATACATGTGATGGCAAAAGAGTGAAGGGACCAAGACATGAAGTCATGAATCAAAGGGTGGATAAAGTAGAGAAGGTGGACACCTGCCGAGTAATGTAAACTAGGCATCGACCCCCAATCCTACTTTAGGATAGCTCTTCTCTGTGCTTCAAGTCCTATCCTGATTATTTCTTCGCACCAATCTTCTAGGTGCCTGTTTTTAAAAGCAAGTATCCCTGGCAGGGTTACCTCTTTCAGCTAAATTTTTGTTGTTTTTGTTGCTAGGTGCCATCGAGCCAGTGTCCGACTCATAGCAACTCTACATACAATAGGCAAAACACTATTGTCAGTGCTTCTCTGCTATTCATAGGATTTTCTTTCTTTCTTTTTTTTTTTTTTTTGGTGCTGGGGGTTGAACCCAGGGCCTCCTGCTTGCATGCTTTGCAAGTGATGGACCACTGAGCTGCACCCTCAGCCTTTTTTTTTTTTTTTCTTTTTTTTGCTTTTTGAGACAGGGTCTCACAAAGTTACCCAGACTGCCTCTGGTCTCTCGAACTTGCAATCTTCCTGCCTCCACCTCCCGAGCCACTAGGATTACAGGTGTGTGCCACAATGCCCGGTTATTCATAGGGTTTTCAATGGCTGATTGTTTTTTTGCAAGTGGGTTGCTAGGTCTTTCTTCCAAGCCTATAGTACCTGGTGTTCCCAGGCGGTCTCCCATCCAAGTACCAACCAGGCCTGACCCTGCTTAGCTTCCAGGATCTGACAGAATTGGACACTTCAGGCTTCAGCTAAATAGCTTGTCCAAATATGTTGATGCTGGGATTTTAGGAAAGGGGTCTCCCACAGTTTGGCCCAGGCAGTACCACTGTAGGTCAACCAGTGTCCTGAACCAAATTCTCTGGTCCTTTTGAATATTTGAATTTTGTGCCTATCAAGGGTGATTTTCTCAAGAGAAGGAGGCTTTGCCTTTTAAAAGCTCCAGGAACAGAGACCAGAGAGGGTCATCGCATCTTCTCAGTGAGCTCTTGAGGGTGACCCTCTCCCCTTCAAAGATGAAAGGATTCATTCCAGGGAAGAGTGTGACCTCATGACTTGGAGACGTTTCTGGAGAAGGCTAGTAAACAGAAGCAGATAAGAAGCAGAGCCACATCTAGAGAGGCAGAATGGGAAACTTGGGCTCTGTCCAGGCCATGGCAGTTGACAACCACAGGGAAGCAAGAGAGGGTCCAGTGCCTCCCATTGCCTCTACAGCCACGTGCCAGGACGCACTGTCTTCGCCTGTCACCTGGCATCCTGCAGTCGAGTCCTGAGTAGCACCCTGCCCGCCCCCCATTTCCACCTGTGGCCTCCTATAGTCCTACATGTACAAATAATAAGTCAGATCAGGCCACTTCTCTACTGAAAACCTGGCACTGGCTTTCCAGCTCTGAGCAAAACCTATAGGGTCTCACATGACCTGGCATTCCCCACTTCCTTTCCCATTTCATCTCCTGTTACTTGCCTCACTTGCTCACCCCTGCCTAGGCATTCTCTAACTGCACTGAGTACACTTCTGCCTCAGGACTTTTGCACTTGCTGATCCTTTTGCCTGAACCAATCCCCTTGCTCCCCACCTCCGACCTCTCCTCTCCTATCTATCTTTTCTCATCCTTCACTTCCTTCAGGTCACCTTAACCTCTCCTGAGAGTAGTAACCCCTCCCAGTAAAACCCTGCTTTCCTTTTTCTTCATAGCATCTCTCACTGCTATTTATCTGTTTATCTCCTTTCCAGCTAGAATGAAAGCTCCATGAGAACAAGCATGTTTGTCTTAACAAGAGTGCTTGTTAAGTTTTATTCACTCCTAAAGGCCTAAAATGTTGCCTGGACTCTATCTTTTTTTTTTTAAGGGAATATTGAATGAATTTTAAAGAACTACACTGGCATAATTTATTTTGATTTTCTTTCACAGTTCCATTAGCATTCTTCCAATACAGTATCCCTGTCTGTTATTTTTTATTATAGCGCTTTTCATTTCAAAGGAAAATCTAAAGTCGGAATGACCAGTTGTAAATAGATTCTGAAGTGTAATAAAACATGTAATGATTTTTTCATTTGCTCCACAAACAAGACTACATAATAGCTGGGATTGGATTCTGTCTCATGTGCCTGAGTTTCCTGGTTCAGCTTTTTTTTTTTTTTTTCTTTTCTATCTTTATTCGTGTTTTGTTTTTCTTTTTTGAGTCAGGGTCTTGCTACGTAGCCCAGGCTGGCCTCAAACTCAGGATACGCTTGCCTTGGCCTCCCTTTTCTTTATCTACTATTTTTGTATGTGTGTGTGGTACTAGGGATTGAACCCAGCCCTCGCATTTGCATGCTTTGCAAGTACTGGACCACTGAGCTGCATCCCCAGCCCACTTTTTTACTTTTTGAGACAGGATGTTGCTAAATTATGAAGATGGCCTCTGGTCTCGGACTTGCGATCCTCCTGCCTCTGCCTCCCGAGTTGCTGGGATTACAGGCGTGTGCCACCACACTGGGCTTTCTTTATCTTTTGTTGTTGTTAGGTGCCGTCGAGTTGGTATCCAACTCATAGCGACCCTGTGTACAACAGGGGAAACACTATTGTCAGTGCTTCTCTGCTGTTCATAGGGTTTTCAATGGCAGATTGATTTTTGGGAGGGGGTTGCCAGGTCCTTCTCCCAAGCCTATAGCTTCTGGTGTTCCCAGGCGGTCTCCCATCCAGGTACTAACCAGGCCTGACCCTGCTTAGCTTCCAAGATCTGACAGGATCAGATGCCACAGGGCTATAGCTGCAGGCTTCTTTATCTTAAGGAGGGTAAAATATGTCAATGAGAGGACACCTGGCATTGTTGGTTAAAGGTTTAGCCACTGCACTTGGGAATAGGGTATAAGACTCTCTAGGTAAATCCCAGAGTCCAGAGCACTTGGGGATTTGAGAGAGGACTTTTCTTACCTTCACTTTGAGAAAATTTTATTTATTTATTTATTTATTTATTTATTTTTGTGCTACTAGGGGGTTGAGCCTACAATCGTACCACCCTGGCATCCTATCCCCTCAGATCTCAGAAGCTAAGCAGGGTTGGCTTGGTTAGTCCTTGGATGGGAGATTGTCTGGGAATACCGGGTGCGACAGGCTTAGGAGAAGGACCCAGCGGCCCCTTCCTGGAACAATCAGCTATTGAAAACCCTGTGACTATCAGAGAAGCACTGACATAGTGCTGGACACGGCACAGTGTCGGTGAGTGTTTCGTTCTGTTGTACATAAGGTTGCTATGAGTCAGACCTGACTTGATGACACCTAGGGAGTGGAACCTAGGGCCTCACGTATTCTTTTGCAAGCACTGAGCTGCATCCCCAACCCATTTTTTACTTTTTATTTTTTGAGACAGAGTCTTGCTAAATTGCATAGGCCGCCTCTGGCCTTGAACTTGTGATCCTCCTGCCTCCACCTCCAGAATCGCTGGGATTACAGGTATGCACCACTGCACCCGGCCACTTGCAGAAAAATTAAACATCTAGTTCATTTCATGTAAATTTCAACATACCAGGTACACCCTGTATCAGTTTCTTTCTTTCTTTCTCTTTCTTTCTTTCTTCCTTCTTTCCTTTCTTCCTTCCTTCCTTCTTTCTTTCCTTCCTTCCTTCCTCTCTTTCTTTTCTTTTTTTTCTGTACTTGGAGTTAAACCCTGGGCGTTGCATATACTTTGCAAGTGCTCTGCCACTGGGCTGCACAACCAGCCTATTTTTAAACTTTTTATCTTGACCACCTCCTGAGCCACTGGGATTTACAGGCTTGAGCCACCGCACAGCCAGTTTCGCTCTCGTTTTTAACAAATTTGTTTAACTTCAATGAGAGTGCAACAACTGTGGCAATTTCCTTTGTGCCTATTTATTAAGCACATAACGTAGATTAACGAATGACCTTCATCAAGCTACATGCCCAGGAAGGAGAGAGCAGGTTTCATGAGCTCTGTACCCACGCTGACTGTCCCTCTGACATTCTCCTTCCCAGCCTCAGGCCCCCAACATCAGTGTTCCTCAAACCTAAGTGTGCAGGAGAATCCCCTGGGGGATCCGTCAAACCTCTGTGGCACCAGGGACCAGTCTGGTGAAACAAGATTTTCCCCCGTGCAGAGGTGGAGCCCAGGCGCTTGCTACAAGCTTCCATTGTGCCTGGTTCTTCACGGTCCCACCAGCCAGTGGCTTAGGCTGGGGACCCTGCATGAGAAGGCGGGTCCCTGGGACCTATCTGATGGCTGGGGCTGGAGAGCCGCACCATGAAGCAGGTGTCCTGGATGTGGGCAACACTGCCTGCTAAGAAAGCTACTGGGTCCTGACCATCCTACACTACACGCTTCATGAGGCACAACTGCGCGGACAAGGCTCTGAGGGACTTCTGTCACTCAGATGTTATTTCTTCTGAAAAGTTGTCCTGGGGCCCAAGGAAGGAATCTCCCCAGGCAGGGAGACCTATGGTGTGAGGTAGGGAGAAACAAACACTCAACATTTCACAAACTCTCCTTTTTTGATTATGGGCTTCAAAGCATAATTCTATTCTATTCATTCATGTGTTCTCATTCATTCTCTCCCCCCCCTCTTTCTCTCTCTTTCAATTTTTTCCCCACTGGGGTTGAACCACCCAGGGCTTCATGTATGCTAGCCAAGTGTTCCACCACTGAGCTGCATCCTAACCCATATATATATATGTATATATATATATATGTGTATATATGTATGTATATATATATATATTTTTTTTTCCTAATGTGAATTGTTTTATTTAAAACAGGGGTCCATCAGAGGTGGTGGATATCAGGGGAATGTTCTAGAGCAGGGCACAGATGTAAGGTATTACTCACCAGCACCTCACGTGGGACTAAAAGACAATGTGGGCAACACGCCATGGAAGGAGACCAAGCACATGTAAAAGACACCTGGCGAGGGAGGAGCCACGGGGCCACTGCCTCTCTAGCAGGGTCGCCTTTGTGTGCTGTGTGTAAGTCTGGACAAATGACGTTCGGAATTAAACAAAAAGGGTTCTGATCTGAAACCCTGGTTCCTATGCAGGCAGCTAAACTTCCTCAGACCGCTGTTCACCTGCCATGTGGCTGACGGTCCTAAAGAGGGAGTCGAGGTTGCTAAACAGGAACACAACAACTCCCCCCATTTTATTCTCTAGAAGGAAGGGGAACCCTCTCCCAGTGTCAATTTCAGCGGTGGATTCTGGAGGCTTTTAAGCATCCTAATTTTAAAACAACAATAAAATAAAAGACAGAAAGTGGCTTGAACTTAAACCGATCAATCAAATGGAAAGGCATATTCGTAAAAATAGAAACCGGTGACCAGTCCTGTAACCATCCGGTTAAGGCCATGTTTGAACAAAGACATTTACATTGCATCCACAAGACACACCAGCACAGAGCTGCTCTTTGCTGCTGTGAGCAAATAGCTACCTTGTCCACCAACACATTGTACTGCTACCAATGACTGCATGTCAAGGCTGAAGTTAGGAGAGACCCCAAAATGGCAAAAGACCACAGGCAATGGTCTGCCTGATGTGGCCAGATCTACAGGAAACAAGACTTACACTCTCAAATCATGACCCCCAAAGTTGCCTCTCCTCTTTTCTGTTTGCTCTGTACATTTTGATCTCCGGATGAGGAGGTCCAAACAGATTCTGTTTCCCTCTCAATTCTAGGCACTCTCTGGAACATCTTTGATTAACCAGGGTCTTTCCTTTCTTCCCAACACCGTTGGTGACTTTTGACTTGGAATGTCGGTTCCTTCTTCTGCAAGAATGGCTTTTGTTGTTGCCTGAATGCTTGGGTGGGCTGTCTTCAGAACCTTTTGCACCTTTCCCATGGTGCCAGGAGATGTCTGGACTGTAAGTGCCATCTTCACACTCTGAATAGGTCTTTTCCTGGTGACCATAGTGCTCTGCATACCAAACCATGCCGTACAGGCACAGGAACGTGGTAAAGGCCACACAAAGAAGCCAAAGTACAACACAGAGTATTTGGGTCTTAGAGATCTTGTCCAAATTTTATGCAAACAATAGCTTCCAGGAAACCAATGACCCCAAACACCCAGCACTGTGTCCCTAGGCGTTTGCACTGTGTGTCGGTGAGGTAAGCGTAGTACTGTCTCACTGTGGGAGCTGTGATGCAACCGATGAAGAGAATTCAACACCAGCTGAAGGGATGGCTGGCTTGGAACACAAAGATGTGCTTCAGGAAGAAGGTATTCAACTCAGTCAGCTGCCAGATGATCATGAAAAGGTATATTCCAGCGAGTCTCTGAAAAGAAGATTTGGGGTCAAACCACCTAACGTAGGTCCAGCTAGCAGGAGTGAACTGCAACACCGCTTGTTTGATCTTCCTGGTAGTGGTGTGAATGTCCTTGAAGCTTGCCCAGTGGTAAGTTCTCATCTCTAAAAACCGGCAAACGACCATGCCCAGCGAGATGCCACCGCCATTGCACAACAGGATGTCCAGAATGACTTGGTCCCATCAGCACTCAGCAAAATTGGGGAGAAGATGCATGAAGAAGAGCTTGGTCAGCTCCCAGGTACTACTGATTGTCCAGCAGAGACCATAACTACGGATCAACAAGGCCTTCATGGCCCAAACCCAGAAATGCCCAAATGCGAATATATCAAAATGGCTGATGATCCTCGCCCAGGTGATCAGATGGCAATTCATAGCATACTCCATGATATCTGCTTCCCTTGTGGGGTAGCGAAGGTTTGGATCTAGCCAATACATTAGGGATTTAACCTGTTCGAAACTCAGAAAAAGGAGGAATACCAGGAAGTAGAGCACGCTGAGCCCAAAAACCATTCTCCATAAGGCTGGATGAGATTGGGTAAAGGGACCATTGGGGAAAGCTAACACACTGATGATAAGAAAGAAGAAAATAACAGAGAGGATGCCTCTCCAAATGTTGTCTTCTGGAACAGTGTCATCCCTAGTGAAGGCGAAGTACATGAGGCTGACGATGGTGAAGCTAAGCAGGGTGATGGTGTGCGGCCGGGAGAAGTCGATGGTGATATCCTCCACTTGCTGCTCGTTGATCATCCGGAAATGCATCTTGTAGTTCACATCATCCTTGCTCAGGGTCCGGCTCCCCAGGCAGGACGCCATGGCCTGCCTCCCCGTCCTGCCGTGGTGGTGGTGGCCCTGGCCCGTGGAGGCTGGGACCCCGGGAGCAACGAGCCGCAGCAAACAGGCGGCCGGACCCTAACCCATATTTTTATGTTTTATTTTTACGCAGGGTCTCACTAAGTTGTGCAGACTGCCTCTGGCTTTGTACCTGAGATCCTTCTGCCTCAGCCTCCCAAGTGCCTGGGATTACAGGCCTGCACCATGGTGCCTTACTTAAGGCAATTTTTTTTTTTCAGGGCCTTGGAATGTAGCTCAGTGGTAGAACGCTTGCCTAGCATGCACAAAGCCCTAGGTTCAATCCTCAGCGTGAAAAAGAAAATATTTTGAAACTTATCAAGACAAGTTTTAGGATCATAAATTCATAACAAAGACTTCTTTTAAAATCTGAGAGTGTCCAGGCATGGTGGCTCACACCTGTAACCCCAGCAACTTGGGAGGTAGAAGTAGGAGGATCGCAGATTTGAGGCCAGAGGCAGCCTATGTAATTTAGCAAACCTTGACTCAAAATTAAAGATAAAAAAAAAAAAAAAAAAAGGCTGAGGGTACAGCCCAGTGGTACAGCATTTGCAAAGTTTATGTGAAGTCCTGGGTTCAATGCCCAAATACTGCAAAAACCAAACAACAAAAACTCCCAAACAAAAATAAAAAATAATCTGAGAGTGTCTTGGATTGCCCAATCAATTACAATGGCCTCTCTGCCCCATTATGGTTCCACATGGCTCAGCTCTGACATTAGAGGACCATGAGCCTGGCTCTTCCACCAAAGACAGCTAGGTGCTGATTTTACAGGACTGGAGGAGTGCAGTAATGCCACCCCACTATAGTTGGAGACTTGTTATCTTCTGCAGAGAACATTCTGCTAAGCCAGGCACAGTGGTGCACATCTGTAATCCCAGCCGCTCAGGAGGCCAAGACAGGAGGATTCCAGGTTTGAGGCTACAGGCAGCCTGTGCAACTTAGTGAGACCCTGTCTCAAAATTAAAAATAAAAACAGAGCTAGAGGTGCAGCTCAGTGGTAGAGCACACGCCCAATGTGCATGAGGCCCTTCCAAAAAGAAAAAAAAATTCTGTTAATGATCTGATGTGGGTGGTATCATATTATGTTGGCTTCCCCCATTAATTCTGCCCTCCATTTTTATTATTTTTATTTTTATATTTTTCTCCCTTTATTGGTAGATGATGGTGGGTACAGAGTAATACAGCCTTGGCTTTTTCCATTATGCAACTATTATATCACTTTTGGTTATACTTTTATCAATTTACAAGGTTTATGGAGCCTTATGACTAATATGTAGGAAAACTCAAATGCATATGTAGGTTGTTGTTGTTGTTGTTAGGTGCTGTAGAGTTGGTATCCGAATCATAGCAACCCTCATAGGGTTTTCAATGGCTGACTGTTTCGGGATTGCCTTGGGAATGGGTTGCCAGGCCCTTCTCCCATATATGTAGGTTATATTCCCCTGTATTTCCAGTGCATTTTTATTGTTTTTAAAAGAAACAAGTCATGCATATCTGCTCATCATCCAGAAAAAAAAAAAGAAGTATATGAATCAAAATCTCTTCCTACCTTTGGTTCCACACTCAATTAGCCATGGTGACTAGGTTGGTACATACCATTCCAGATCATTTTCTATGGATTAAACAACCACAACAACAAAAACCTAAGTCTAGTAGGGACTGGAAGGAAGTAGATGTCCACTGTGCTTGCCAGAGCTGCTGACCAGCCATCCCACTCCTGTCCTGCCCCCTCTTGCAGACCTGAATGCCTTTGGCAGGTCCTGATAGCTCTCCCCACCCCTGACCTCACTCCATGCAGCCACCAGCCAGCTGCCTTCTCGCTGCCTTTCTGCATAGAGGGTTTGGTCTCCCATTTTTTCTCTTCCTCTCCTCCTGACTTCCTTCTCAATCATATGGACACCCACTTCGGGATCTTTCTGGGCTGCAGCCTGTAACTTTCCTTCTTTTTTTCTTTCTCCCTTTCTTCTTCCCTCTCTCATTCCCTCCCTTCCTTCCTTCCATTTCGGTGCTAGGGGATTGAACCCAGGGCTTCACACTTGTATGCTTTGCGAGCCCTGTACCACAGAGCTGCACCTGCAGCCCATTTTTTTACTTTTTATCTCGAGATATGGTCTCATTAAGTTATGCAGGCTGCCTCTGGCCTCGAACCTGCGATCCTCCTGCCTCTGCCTCCCAAATCGCTTGAATCATAAGCTTGAGCCAACATGCCTGGCTAACCTGTCTGTAATTTTCCCTCATGGTGTTGGCTCCTCAGCTCATGGCTTTGATTTTGGCATCGGCCATGGGTCCCCAGGTGCCCTTCACTTTCGACTCTCAGATGAGCATTTTCTGTCCTCCACAGTCTCCCTTCACATCCTCTTCCTGCCACTGGGTTGCTCCTTTCTCTGCTTGACTGTACTAACTCTTTGCATTTACTTTCCCTCTTAAGAACTCCCCTCGTAGGTGAATTATGCTCCCCTCCAGTTTCTCTTGAAAATGTTACCTCTTTAGGAAAGACACTCCAGTGCACCCTAAAGCAGCATCCTCAATCCCTCTCTTTCACCCACATTTCATTCTTTCACAGAGTCAGTCACAGTCAGCGATTTTCTTGTGATATATCACTTACCGGTTGTCTAGCATTCCCATTAGAATGTGACTTCATTGCCAAATTCCCAGAATTCCCAGCTCTGTCCCAGGGTCTGTTGCAGAGCCATAGGTCAGAACATTTGTTGAGTGATTAAGTGAGATGTGATCACATTACATGTAGTTATTTTCAACTTTGTGTTTGTTTTTCTTTCTTTTTTTTTAACTAAATATAGTTCAGAGATCTTTGTATGTCATAATATATAGATTTTTGCTGGGGTTTAGCTCAGTTGGTAGAGTGTTGCTCTGTGCTCTCTGAGGCCCTCAGTTCGATCCCCAGCACTGCAAAAATGGAAGAAAGACTTGGCAACCCACTCCCAAAACAATCTGCCATTGAAAACCCTACAAATAGCAGAGATGCACTGACATAGAGCCAGGGTTGGCACAGTATCGGGGAGTGTTTTGTTCTGTTGTACATAGGGTGGCTATGAGTTGAATCCAACTCAATGGCGCCTAACAACATTTAGATTTAAGTGGCAACAACATTGCCACTTAAAAAATAATGACTTTGGGCATTTTGTGTAGAGGGACCACATGTAATTTAATCACCTGTATTATAGGGTGTTTGGGTTGTTTCCATTCTTTTGTTTTTGCTTTATTTTATTTTATTTTCATTCTTTTGTTTTTTACTATTAAAAAAGAATCATGCAATAAACTTCCTCCTAGGATGGTCAGTTCAAGGTAAGAGGCAACCTGTGTAAAATTAGCGAGACCCTGTCTGAAAATAAAAAATGAAAAAGGGGCTAGGGGTGCAGCTCAGTGGCAAAGTGCTTGCAAAGCATGCATGAGGCCCTGGGATCATCCTCCTAGTAACGCCAAAAAACAAAACAAAACAAAACAAAACAAAAAAACCCAAAGCAAAGAAAAAACCGACCTCCTACATGTATCTTTGTGCCTGCACACAGGCATTTCTGTTAGATTACTTGAAGTGGAGCTGCTAGATGAGAGCCTAAACATTTAGATTTTTTTTTTTTTTTTTTTTTTGTGGTACTGGGGGTTGAACCCAGGGCCTCGCACCTGCATGCTCTGCAAGTGCTGGACCACTGAGCTACACCTCAGCCCTTTTTTTTAACTTTTTTTTTGAGACAGGGTCTCGCTAAATTACGCAGACTGCCTCTGGTCTCGAACTTGCGATCCTCCCGCCTCCACCTCCTGAGCCGCTGGGATTACAGGCATGCGCCACCATGCCCGGCCCCTAACATTTAGAATTTTGATGTTGTTTGTTGTTAGGTGCTATTGAGTCGAGTCTGACTCATAGCAACCCTAAGTACAGTGGAATGGAGCACTACCCAACACTGCGCCATGCACAAGATCTTTGTATGTTTGAGCCCAATGTTGCAGCTACAATTTTTATTCTGATTTTGAGTCGTACCACATCAGCAACTGGAGGTCCCAGAGGGTTTAATTCATTCCCATCATTAAGGTTGACTCTACTTTGAGGAGGTAACTCTTCCCCAGTCAGTTCTTGAATGCCTTCCAGATTGGGGGCCTCCTTTTTTGGCGCTCTATTTGACAGTGCTTCTCTGCTACTCATAGGATTTTCAATGGCTGTTTTGGAAGTGGGTTGCCAGGTCCTTCTCTGTGGTCTATCTTAGTCTGGAAGCTCAGCTGAAACCTGTCCACTATGTGTGCCCCTGCTGGTATCTGAAATACTGGTGGCATAGCTTTCAGCATCAGAGCACCATGCAAGCCCCCACAGCACAAACTGATACACACATGGGGGTAGAATTTTGACAGGCATTGCCAAATTGTCTTCTAAAAACAGCTTTGTCATTTTGTACCAGTAACAGCATATGGAAATTCCTGCTTACCCACACCTTCACCAATACTGTATTTTATCAACCTTTTAAATTTCCCTTTTTTGTGTGTGGTACTGAGGGATTTAACCCAGGGTGCTCCACTATTGAGCTACACCCCAGCCCCCTTTTTTATTTTTTATTTTGAGATAGGGTTTTTCTAAATTGTGCAGACTGCCTCTGGCCTTGAACTCATAATCCTCCTGCCTCAGCCTCCCCAGTTGCTGAGTTTACAGGTGTGTGCAACAGGGTCTGGCTTAAATTTGCCAGTTTTTTTTATTATTATTATTTATTTTTTTATCAGGCCTGGGGGATGAACCCAGGGCCTTGCACCTGCATGCTTTGCAAGTGCTGGACCACTGAGCTGTACCCTCAGCCCATTTTTTTTTTTTTTTTTTACTTTTTGATATAGGGTCTCCCTAAATTACACAGACTGCCTCTGGTCTCAAACTTGCGATCCTCCTGCCTCTGCCTCCCAAGCCACTGGGATTACAGGCGTGCGCCACTGTGCCTGGCTAAGTTTGCCAATTTGATGAGCAAAAAAACTCACTTAATTTGTTTTTTCCCTAATCACTAATGAAACTCAGCATTTTCATTTGTAGGTCACTTGAGGTTTTTGTTGTTGTAGACTCTCTTTATTAAGAATAATAGTTCTTTCTTTATACAACTTAAAATATTTTCTCCTGTTCTATTGTTCATCTTTTAACTATTTCAGAGGACATAATTGAAGGCTTTCTTCTTCTTGTATTAGTTTAGATGAATTTCCTCCGTGCATCTGTCTGTATTTGTGGATGATGGTCAGACAGGCTGCTCCACTCCTTCTCCAGGGGGCTGAGGTGTGTTCTGCTGGGTCAGCCCTGGATCCAGTGATTCTGGAGGCAGGAGGCCGCCCAGGCAGCAGGTGGCCTTTCCTTTCCAGTGTCTCCTGGATATGGAGCCGCCTGATCCTGTGGGGCAAAGGTTACCTGGGGCTCTACCCAAGCAGCAGCGGGGCCAATACCCTCTCAGCGCATTTGTTTCCTGAGGGGAATTTCCTTTTTATTACCAGCTTCTCTCAGCTTTTCCCAAGGGGCAAATTCCATAGTCAGTGTGTGTGGAGCAGGGCCTCATTTTGCTGCCCTTTAACTAATTATCTAGTTGACACACTCCTCCCCCACCTCCTGCTGCTGCTTTTCCATGACTCTGCTGGTGAAATTTCACTTTCCTGGGAAATATTTTCTCTCTGTTGATTGAGGCTGCATCCTCCAGTTTGACGAGATTTTGCTGTTCACCTCACCTCAGAATTCCTCACTGTTCTCATCGCTTGGTGACATCCACACTGCCATTGGCACTGCCACAGGTTTACGACTGCTGTATTTCTTTTGCCGTCTTAGTAGCATTTCAGTGGCGAAGGGATGCAAACGTGTGTGTAGTCAGCCCTCTTGAGCCACAAGCCCCTAGATGATGTTGAGATTGAAAAATTAACCATTTTACCTAAACTAGAACAGGGACTATTTAAAAGTAGTCTATGGAGAAGTCTAACCATAGTGAAGTTTTAGGTTTGTTTTGTTCTGTTTTTTCCCTCGGTACTTGGGGGTTGAACCTAGGGCCTTTTGCATACTTTGCAAATGATCCATCACTGGGCTGCATTCCCAGTCTGCCTTTGTTTGTTTGTTTGTTTGTTTGTTTCTCTCTCTTTCTTTCTTTTTCTTTCTTTTCTTTCCTTCCTTCCTTTCTTTCTTTCTTTTTCTCTTCTTCTCCCCCCTCTCTCTTTTATCTTGAGACAAGATCTCCCTAAATTACACAGGCTGCCTCTGACCTCAAACCTGTGATCCTCTTGCCTCTGCCTCCAGAGTCACTGGGATTACAGGCATGAGCTACCGGGCCTGGCCACAGTGAAGATTTTTAAGTTAAAAGAAAAATCCAGCTTCAGGAATAAAATGGGATTACTTAGCAGGATTTCTTCTTGGCACATGCCCCACATCACTTTCCCTCACCTAGGTTACAGTTCTCCCTGCCTCACTTGGGGTCTCACGTCCATTGAGGCAAAGGCACTGATGCTTCCTGGATTAGCAAAGAATTCCCAGGGCAGGAACTCCGCAGGATCAGAGGGGAGGGGAGGTCGGCCTCTCCATGGGACGCCTTCGGCCAGATTCCTGGGGATTCCTTGGATATCCACAGAGACTGCATCGTGCATGGCACCAGGTAGATACCAAAAACACCTCTCAGATTTGGCTGTGGAATTTATGCCCAAGTCACAGATTTGTGAGCAATGTAAGTGTTAACTACTTTAAGCTACTGAGCTTTAGGGTTACATTTAGGGCTAAGTGGTAACTGGAACAGACGTACTGTACTCCCATTAGCTTAATCACAGAAAGCAGGTCTCCCAGGCAAGAGACAGGGAGAGGGGGTGGGGAGGCTTCCCTGGGAGGCTGGACAGTGTAAGTCTAGGGCAATGGGCAGATGCTGGGCACAGGGAAAGCTGCTGACCCAACATGAGGTGCCCTCTTCAGGCTCCCAGAGCCACAAAACACTATTCAGTGACCCTCTGCCTCGAGGGTCTGCCGAGACCTTTCTGTCTGAACAACCCACATCTGTTTAGCCTTTCTTATACTTCAGACCCCGAGAGGCTTCCATGTTTGCAATCTTTAATCCTTGTAACCACTCCAATAGGAGGTATGTTGTTGTTGTTTTTAGGTGCCATCGAGTTGGTATCCGACTCATAGTGACCCACATAGGGTTTTCAATGGCTGACTGTTTCAGGATTGCCTTGGGAGTGGATTGCCAGGCCCTTCTCCCATTCTTGGGGTGCTGGGAATCGAGCTCGGGACCTCAGAGACTGCAGTGCAGTGCTCTACCAACTGAGGTAAATCCCAGCCCCAATAGGAGGTATAGTTTCTCTCTTTTACTACAGATCTGAGGAAATTGAGGCCAGGAAACGTTAAGGAATCTGCCAGAATTTACAGAAGTAGGAACTGGCAAAAAGTAGGATTTAAACAGGATTCTGTGTAATAAAACCCCTGTTCATTATTGATCCCTTTTTAATTAATTGTTTTGCAGAGCTGTGGATCTAACCCAGGGCCTCACACATGCTAAGCAAGCACTCTGCCACTGAGCTGTACCCCTGGCCCTTGTTTTTTTTTTTTTTTAACAAGGTCTCAATATGCAGCCCAAGCTGGCCTCATACTCGCGATTCTCCTGCCTCAACTTTCTGAATGCTGGGATTACAGACATGTACCACCATGTCATGTTCATCCATTATTTTAGTTGCACAAATTTATGGGAAACACTGTGATAATTCAATCGTGTCCACAGTGTATAATGATCACATCAAGATTGTTAACATTTCCATCTCCTTAAACATTTTTAAAAAATTTTTGATTAGCACATAATTGAACATGTTTATGGAGAACAGCGTGGTATTTCAGTACATGTACGCAATGTGTACTGATTGGATCAGGATAATTAACATTTCCATCTCCTTATCATTGCTTTGTGTTTGTAGCCTTCATACTGCTCTTGGGAATAATATGTAAAAGTCAGGAAAATTAAACCTTTCTTTGCTCCCCTTTGTACCCAATTTGTTGCCACTAAACTATTTTTGTTTTACAATATTGGGAGGGTTGAACCCAAGGCCTCGCACATGCTTTGCAAATACTCTACCACTGAGCTGCACCTCCAGCCCCTTTTTTATTTTTAATTTTGAGACAAGGTCTCACTAAGTTGTGCAAACTGCCGCCGGCCTCAGGTGTGTGCCATGAGGTCTGGCTCTTACCTATCCTTTCTTGCTTTTTTTTTTTTTTTTTTTTTTTTTTTTTTTTTTTTTTTTTTTTTTTTTTTTTTTCAGTACTGCCGTGTTGAACCCAAGGCCTCATACATCATATACTTTGTAAGTGTTCTACCACTAGGCTGTACCCCTAGTACATTTTTTTTTTTTATTTTAAGACAGGATCTCAATAAGTTGTGCACGCTGCCTCTGGCCTCGATCTCAAGATCTTTCTGCGTCCGCCTCCTGAGTTGCTGGGATTACAGGTGTGTGCTACCGCACCCAGATTACTTATGTTTTTTTACTAGATTACTTTTTAATTATTATTTTGGAATGGGGTTTTGCTGTGTTGCCCAGGCTGGTCTCGAACTCATAGGCTCAAGTGAAGCTCCTGCTTCAACCTCCCAAATAATGGGACTACAGGTACACACCTTACTATTATTATATGGATGCTATAATATGGGAGAAGGATGTGGCAATCCACTCCCAAGGCAATCCCGAAACAATCAGCCATTGAAAACCCTATGAGGGTCGCTATGAGTTGGACACGACTCGAGGGCACCTAACAACAACAAGAAGGCAATTTTATTACATATGTGAGTCATGTTATATTTCTCTTGGTCAGTGCTAGGCTTAGAGTATGAACATTAAGAGGTGGACATTATTAATCAGACAGCTCAGCTAGATATGGG